>PVJO010007159.1:0-83627 GCA_004026905.1 Hystrix cristata | reverse complement strand
GTAAAGTGTAGTTACACTTATTGCAAATAGGGAGGGGTGGGTGAATGGAAGGGAGGGGAGGGGAAGGGGGGAAGAGGGGGGAAAACCAAGATGTATCATGTACAGGTACAAAATAACCATGTTGATTATGATCATTATGTATGCAATGTACCAATACATGTTCTTGGTAAAAAATAATAAAAAAAATTAAAAAAAAATGAAGTATGCTTCGAGGCCACATGTATGTGAAGTTGTCCTGAGGAAATGTCCCTTCTTGGGAAGCTAGCTGTTTTGTGGCCTGCTAAAATGGGTTACAGTCCCAGGCATCATTTTAAGCATCAATCACAAACTATTTAAGCCAGTCTCGTGATGTCTTTGACAGTACAATTTTTTTCAAAAATGTAAGTACTCTGAGTTCAGCCTTTTCTATGGGACAGCCACATTCTTAGTCTCTTTTTCCAGAGCAACTCTGCCCAAATGAAGGGTGTCACACATTTAGCTGGACCTTTACTTCAGGAATTTTAATCTATTGTGAGTTTTTAATTATGCATGTCAGAATTACACCCTTAATTTGATAGCTGTGTGGAGATAATAGCTTTTTTAAAGATTTTAACAACATTTATGGAGAAGGCAATACAGTTGGCTTTTTCTTTGAACGGACAAGACAGATTAAATCTTTTATTATTTATAAACACTTTCTTGATCTTATTTCATATTGAAGTTTAAACTCAGTTTTCAGCACTGTTGGTCCATAATTTGTATAGTCTCAACTCCTTTCTGCCCATGTTCAAAAGCCAGCTAATTATCTCATCTAAGCTCACCTCTTTTTGTACACAATCTGACAATCTGCCTGCCTTTCAGGCTATAGAACACAGTTTTACTAAAATTTTCTCTAACACTTGACATGTCTCAGCAACCTTCAAGCTTCTGACAGTTTCCTCACTTCCCAGGGCACAGCCTTAAATCAGTGCCACACATTTTATAGATTTTGTTACAATAACATCCATATTCTGGTATAGATTTCTATGAGTCAGGATAGCCTAAGTTAAGCTGTTTTGGTCTGAATGTACTGACTCCCCCCTCCCCCCCGGCCAAAACTCATATATTGAAGTTTAATCACCAGTCCAGAGGTATTGGGAGGTAGAATATCATGAAGAAGATTAATGCCCTTATAAAAGAGGCCCTCAGGAGCTTGTTTAACCCTTCCACCATCTGAGGACACAGTGAACAAGTGCCACCTATGAGCAACAGAGCCCTCACCAGAAACCCAGTCTGCTAGCACTCTGATCTTAGACTTACCAGGCTCCAGAACTTTGAGCAATAGATTTCTGTTGTTCATAAATGCCCTAGTCTGTGTGTACTTGTTATAATAGCCTGAACGGATCACGATAGTGTCAACAACCCCTCCATTTCGGTGGTTTAAAACAGAAGTTTGTTTCTCACTTACGCTGTATTTCAATCCTGGATTGACTCCAAGCATTCACTATCCAGAATACTGCTGGCTGTGGCAGAAGGTAAACAGAATATGGCAAATAAAAAACCAAGTCTTAAAGCTTCTGTCTATAAGAGATACCCTACACTGGCCTAAGCAAATTATATGGCCACATCTAAGTTCACTGGGGTGCTAAAGCATCATTCCCACAGGTAAGGAAGGAAAAATGATGGTAAACAATGAACTGCTGTGCTCACTTCAGCAACACATATAGTAGTAATCAACTGCAACATTTGTGGACTATGGTTTTTCTATGTCTTGCTATTGCTTGCTAGTTTACTGGGGCAATGTGCTTTCTCTCATCTTGTCAGTTGTCTTTTAACTTTGCCTATGATAAACTATGGTAAATTTTCCCATGCAGAATTTTAATAAACAAATATATCTGGTTATTCTTTCCTTCCTTTCTTCTTTCTTTTCATTTTGTCTTTATGGCTTCTGGATTTCAGGTTATTTCTTAAGAAGGCCTTACCAAACTATAAGAAGCCACGCATGTTATTGTTTTATACTTTTTAAGTGTTCAGATCTTCAACTGCAATTAGTCTTTGTCTCCATATACCATGTGATGTAACCCCAAAACTTTCCTTTTTTACCCTCCAATAGACATCCATAAACAGCTATATTAATACTGCTTATTGAGGGAAAGACCAACGTAATTGGCAAAGACAGGTATCCAACTGGCCCAGCTGTTGCTAGATGAGCCTGTATTACTTTCATTACCACCTCAGCAGCTACTCTTCATCTTTCTATTGATTTCAAGCTTGGAGATGAGAAGAAATATGAGCACCTTCATGCAGCCCCCTTCCATGACTACCTAGGATTTCCCATTGCTCCAGTTCTTCAATATGATGCTTTCTACTTTTTTCTGTTTTCTATAAATTACTCAAAATTTCTGATAACCTAAAAGCAGTGATTCTTATTTTCTATCTTATTCTGGACTTATTTAAAAACATTCTATGTCTTCTGTTTTAATGGTATTCTAGAGAGAGATGAGGTAAACATTTATATGCAGTATGTTACTCTGAACTTCAGACCAGTTTCTTCCAAGATACTTCACCCAGTAGATCTGAACCCAAACATGAAGCCCCCAGAATTATTTCTCCCATGCATTTCTCTTAGGGCTATCCCTTCAGTTCACCGAAAATGCCAAGACATGCTTAAATACCTGAAATGGGCAATAGGAAGCTCTAACTCAAACGACCCTGCTATTCTATCAAAATTAGAATCTGCTGGCATCGCTACAACTACTGGTAGATACAGTACCCGAAACCTTAGTGTATTAATGGAAAAGAAGGTGCTTAATTAACCTAGATTTCTCCAAAAACTAAAGGGACAGATAGGGACTAACATGAAGGTGGGGATCCCAGGGAACCAGAGGAGGATCAGGAAGAATAAAACAGCGAAAGAAACCAGGTTTTGTTAATAAGCTAACCATAGCTGTGGGAAATCAGGACTTCCTCCTGCACTGGGAGATCCTCTAAGATCTCCAGCCAGGAGTGGTGACACATACCTGTAATCCCAAAACTCAGGAGACTGAAGCAGGAGAATTGCCGTGAGTTTAAGGCCAGCCTGGGTTGCACAGTGAGTTCAAGACCAGCTTGAACTACACAGTGAGCAAAAAAAAAAAAAAAAAAAAAAGAAGAAGAAGATATACAAATTGTGTCTCAGATTTACTCCCCCAAGGGACAGCACTGATCAAAGCTCGCATCTAGTGGGTATTAGCTCAAACCTGTAGTTTCACAATTAAGATTGACAGGATTACTGAGTTTAAGGCCAACCTGAACTACATAGCGAGACCCTGTCTCAAAAAACAAAACAAAAACAAAAACAAGAAAGAAAAGAAAAACAACATATGCAGTTACATTTGAATTTCAGATAAAGCAAATATTTGTTTACTATAAATTTATCCCATATAATATTTGGAACATATTTATACTAAAACATAGTTTCTTATCCGAAGTATAAATTTAACTGAGCATACTGTATTTTATCTGGTAACCCCATTCACATTACAACTGAATAGGGTTAAGCAGAGTCCTGAAGATTTATCACTCAGCAGCCACTGCAAGTCCCCTGGCATAAAGCAGAGGTATATGGTACAGCTGAAGTGAGTTGCCCCGAGGCCTGCAGCTGGTAGCCACAGCAACAACTAGACAGGCCAAGAGGAAATAGGGCAGGCCACAAAGCTATGTATGCCATCTAAAGGTGAGCATTCCAAGGTGGAACCACCCTAGCAATGAATCAACTAAAAGATTAAATGCCATGTGATGGGAAAAATCCAAGGTCATACTACACTGAACACCACACTAAGGGTGGAGAGATGATAGAAGATGGAGACAAAGGGTTTTCACTGCAGACAAGTCTAGTAGAGAGAACAGATGAAGAGGGGTAACTAGCCAGGACAGTGGCACACATCTGTAATCCCAGCACTCTGGGAGGCAAATTCAAGTGTAACCCAAGCAACATAGCTATTTAGCAAAATAAAATTTAAAAAGACCTGGGGATATAGCACAGTGTGAAGGCCCTGATTCAACTCCCAATAGAACAAAATAGAGAGAAAGAGTGAGAAAAGAAGAGAAGGGGAGGGGAGGGGAGGAGAGGAGGAGCAACTATCCTGTCAGCTACCTGAGGCCAGGGCCCATGACTAATTTATCTTTGTATTCCCCAATATCCCTAGTACAGAGGCGGCCAGTAAATATTTGTTGACGAAACCATTATATAAATGAATGGGTAAAAAGATAAGGAAGACAGAGACAAACCTCAAAGCAAAAAGAAGATAAATAAGAATGAATGTTAAAAGGCAAAATTTGATTAATTCAGAGATCCTTATGTGAAAAAAATTTTAAAAGTGTGAAAACAGGTTACCGCTCTATTTCAAATACAGCATTTGATAAAACCCTTTAAGTTGAGTCTCATAGGGAAGAATGAAGCCCAAGATGGCTGCAGTATAGTTCAGGCTATGAAACGAGACTTCCGGGATACAGTGAGTCAGCAAGACTACAGTGCAGACACACCTCCTGGTGTCTTGGTGCAAGTAACTTATATAACCACTCTCCCCATATAAGGTATGATACTGGCCAGTAGCCACTATTATGTACTCTACTATATATCTGGACTGCCGCAGGAATGTGCACTGCTGAGAATAAAGATGTCTACCCTACCCAGGGCTTCTTGCCTTTCTCCAACTCCATCAAACTTGCGGAATCCCTTGCTGAGTTGCTGAAGAAGTCTTCACATATATGTTAGTACCATAGCCTACAACCAAGGGGTTCTGCAAGGTAATCACTGATAACCATAGTCGTAAAATGCTCGCTCTTATATCCACACATTTCCTGGATAATTATATGTAATTGTGAATATATTTTAGAATTGTTAGTCTTGCAATACTCAGCTATAAAATGATACTACTGATTCCTCTTATAAACTTATTCTGGGTTAATAAACTCAGTATTTACCAAGTGCTAACAATTTGCAAGACTACTGTGACCACACTGAGCATTAGTCTAGCAGATGTTCATAAAAAGTCTCCAGGTGTTATAGAGGAAAATGTGCACCTCCACCTTCAAAGGATGTCCCCATTAGTCACTAAATCCTGGAAACAGGTTACTTACCTGGTATTATGGGTTAAAGTCTGTCACCCAAAAAGATATTTCTTACTCTTTATCCCCAGTACCTCAGAATGTGACCTCATGTCCTTACAAAGGACATGATCCTTACAAAGGTAATTAAATTAAAATGAGGTGGGCCCTAATCCAATATAATGATATCCTCCTAGAAAAGGGAAACGTGGACACAATGGCAGACAAAGGAAAACACACATGAAGATGGCTATGTGATGAGAGCCGTCAGCTAAAGCTAGGGAATACCAAGACTGTTGACAGAACCAGAAGCCCTGATGATCCTGATTTCAGATTTCTGGTCTCCAGAACTATGACATAGTTCTTTTGCTTTAAGGCACCTAGTTTTTAATACATTATTAAGTATGGAACTAATATTCTGGTAAAAGGGACTTTGCTATCTTTTTATAGATTTTTATTAAAACTTATCCAAAATTACACAAACTTACAGACCATTACACACACTTACAGACCATAATACAATGTGCCTTTTGCTTATAACAACGAGCAATATAAACAACCACATAGATGCAGCATTAATTCACAACTACATAGTTATTGTAGTACCTAGTGTACGTGTTACTGTTCTAACTTGGGGTTTTCAGGAGAATGGCGGGACTTTGCTATTATAATTAAGGTTATGGGGCCTTAGAGAAGGTGATTATCCGACGGAGGCCAATCTAGTAATATGACCCTAGAAAGCAGACAACATTCTCCAGCTACATGCAGAGAGGTGAAACAGCAACAGGACTTGGGGAAATTCAACATAAAAACTTAACTAAAGTTACCTTTGCTGGATGGATCCACACGGGAAGCTGGAGGATGGGTGCAAATCACCCCTGGGAGTCCCTGCTTTATGGCCAGCTAGGAAAGGGGCCTCAGTCTTATAAACACAAGCACCTAACACTAACCAACAAACTAAATGAGCACAGAAGCAGATTCGTCCTTGGAGTCCCCAGAAAGAGACAGACCTGCTGATGCCTTGATTTTGGCCTTCTGAGATTCTAATCAGAGGATCCAGCAGAACCAAGCTATACTCTGGACTTTTGACTGTAAGAACTACATGATCAGAAAATGGATTTTTTTTTTTACTATTGTAGTAAAATACACACAAGATTTATAATTTCACCATTTTGAAAGTGCAACTCAGTGCTGAAACTATGCATTCCCATCCTTCCCTTCCCTCAACCCCTGGTAACCGCTGTCTTACTTTCTGTCTCTATGGATCTGACTACTGTAGGCACCTTATAAACAAACACAGACTCATACACTATCTGTCCTTTTGTGTCTGGCTTGTTTTACTTGCCATAATGTCATCAAGGTTAAAAGGGTGTTCTTTTTAAAGCCACAAATACAACATCATACTATTATTGGTAATTTGTTACAGCAAGTAGTGGAAAAACAATGCAGGTATTTCTCAAACAAAAAACCTTCTGTTTCTTAAAGTAAAAAAAAAAAAAAATCACTATTTATCACCTTAGCACTATTATCTTGGAACTTTTTGTGCCTCGTGTCCTATAAGGCTGCCTTTTACCCCAGTCCTTCCTATGATAAACAGCTTTGTTTGGCATGACTGAGGGTTCCTTCATTTTCTCCCTTTTTATAGCTCTGCTCCCATCTCCCATCCCTCTAAAAGATAACACTGCAGCACAGTGACTCAGTCTTTGCTGACCACAATGGTAACCAAATCAAGAAAGCATGACCGGATTGGTTTTCCGTCCTCCTTTTTTTACTCTTCTCCACTTTCTCACTTCTATTCTTCCAGACCACTTCCCAAAACAACAACTTCTGTGTGAATCTCTGGGGCTCTGAATGCTGAGAGAAGCCCCAATGAAGACAGTTATGACAATAATAATTACTCAATGTGAAAATTTAGGAAAGACACAAAAGTGACAGGAAAAGGTAATTCCTAATTCCACACCCGGAAATACCCACCATGAATACTTGAGTACAGACTATATAGGAGCCCCAAAAGGATCTGAACAACCACCTCCCAATTTGGACAACCAGACTGCATCACCTGTCTTGGTGACTAACATGAAATTTCCTGCTTGGTTTCATTAGCCAGCCAGTGCATGAACTGCAATTAGCACCCCTGAGCCAAAAGACTCTGGAAGGAGCAGAGTCCTTCATTATTTACAATTCAGGCCACACTATCATCTTTCATCTAAAAAGGCCAGAATTTCCTTATCCATTAGGAGAGGTTTTTCACCCATTATTGGGTTTCTCCCATAAATGAGTTTTAAGAATTCAGTAAAATGACAAAATACCTTTTCTAGAGCATTGACCATTATGCCCTGACAGTGATTTTCATTTCTTTTCCAAGTCTTTTTTTTTCCCCTAACTATAACTGAGACCCTAAAGGGACATTTGCCAAACACCGCAATTCAAAACTGCAGAAGTAACTCCCATGACTGCACTGACATGAGCATCATTTGGAAGAGCAGATCCCTGAGGATCATATGAAATTAAACTTCCAACCTTGAAGATGACATGATGCTTTCATTAAAGAGCAAACGAGATGGTAAGAAAAAAGATGGAAAACGCGGGCAAAGCAAAGCAATCTTGAGGGACTAAAACAACAAAACTTTACATTTTGCCCTTCTGGAAGTCTTCCATGTTATACAAAAAGATATTTTTCAGAAGGAGATTTTCCCCAGAGGTGCTAAGAAAGCAATGTCAGTGAATACAAAAGCAGGCAGGTTCTGGCACTGTGGCCAAGGCCTAGCACTGGCTGGTAAATGAGGACCTGCAGGGAAGTCAGAGCTTCAAGTCCCCCGATGCCCAGCCCTGCTGCATCAAGTGCAGAAGTTTTCTCCTTTTCTGTTGAAAGGAAGTGGGAGAAATTCAGTCTCCTCTGTGAGAAACCCTGGCAGGAAAATGGAGCACCCTCCCGGGGCAGGAAGGGAGAGATGGGGCTATTACCAAGAGACCACAGTCGTCTTCTTTGCACACCAGAGTCACTGGTGAAAAATGTGCCCGTGATGTTGACATACAACTAAGAAAGTGTGTCATTAATAATTCAAGAAAATAAAACTCATTCTAGAGTGAAAAACTGTCCATCAGATTTGTGCAAAATAAATAGTAAGGCTGTAAAAGATATAGACAAATGGATAATAATTTATTCATAAGTCAGTTCTGTGTGCTTATTTTATTTGTGCCCTTTTAGTAAAAGTTGTTTTTTTTTTATGTGTAGGTATATTTCATAAGAAATTTACTACTAGAGAGATACTTATGTTTATTGGTTGCTAGCTTGGAGTTTTGGCAATTTTTAAAGGTTCTTTCTATATATCTTGTGTCCCCAAAGTAGTTCTATTGCCTGTCCTATTAACACTCATACCATTTCATAGCAAAAACAATTTCCACTTTGGTTTTTTTACTCTTTCTCTGGTCCACATGAGCCAATCTGTACAGGAAGTAACAACTCAGGCTCTTCATATTTTGGTCTCTTGGAGAAACTCAGAGGAACTCCCTAACCCACTACCCCTTGAAGGTCTGTTCCATTATATTATATTCAAATACAGTTCCACAGTAGTCACAGCACAGAAAACTATTTGACTTCTCTTGCACGATACCCTCAGGTCCTCTATAGTAGCAAAATATTTATGCTGCATATAAGACCTGAAGTCTGTACAATGCTAAAAAGACAATCCACTATATCTTCCTTCATTCAAAGGCTTGAACAAATCCAATAGGGCTTATTGATTGTCATAGAAAACCACTGGCAGATATGCAAATATGGCAGTTGTGGAAACTGTGAAAGCCCAGTGATTCATAGCAACATGTATAATTATGTCTACTTGAAATCAAAAGACTATGAGGAAGTGAGCCTGGAGACAAGTGAAGGAATTTACAGAGGAGGACTAGAGGCATTAGGTGGAGAGGAGTGGATAGAAAGAAGAACAAAAGTTGGTAGCAAAGGTGGGTTCAGAGGGAGAAAGAAGATGGTAGGGAGAGGACAGGGAAAAATTAGGGAGGAAGAGCTATAGGGAGGAAGAGGGGAAAAACGGGATGGAGGGAGAGAAGGGTTAGCATAACATATTAAATAAAAGGCTACTGAGTTGTATATCAAAGGATTCCAATAAAGAGTGAGAAGACAACTCATGGAGTGAAGAAAATGCAAACCATGTAATTGATAAAGGGTTAATATCAACAGTTATATAAAGAACTACAACAGCAAAAAAGCTAAACAACCCACTCAAACAGACATTTCTCTAAAGAATATATAAAAGCAGTCAATGAACACATGAAAAGATGCTCCACACATCACTCATTGTTAGGAATATGCAAATGAAAACCAATGGGTTCTGGGAGCATAGCTCTATGGTGGACCGTTTGCCTAGCATGTACAAGGCCCTAGGCTTGATCCTTGGCACTCCAAACACGTGCATGTGCATGCGCATGCACACATACACACAACATACACACATCATACACATCAGAATAACTTATTATAAAACTGAAAATAGAATATAACAAGTAATGGTGTGAATGTATAGAAGCCTTTGAGCATTGCTGGTGGGAATGAAAACTAGTGGTTTCTCAAAAAATTAAAAAAAATTACCATACGGTCTAGTCATTCCACTTCTGGGTATATGCCCAAAAGAACTGAAAACAGAAATCTAAAGAGACATATATAAATTCATGTTCACAACATTATTTATAATCATCAAAAGGTCAAAGTAACTCAAGTGTCCATCCACAAATAAATGGATAAACTAAACGTAGTACAAACAATGGAGGTCTATTTAGCCTTAAAAACAAATTCTGATACATGTTACAACATGAGAAAAGCCTGAAGACATTATGTTAGGTGAAATAAGCCATTCATAAAACCATAAAACTGCATAATTCCACTTACATGAGGTCCCTAGAGTTGTCAAATCAAGCAGACTGAAAGTACAACAGTGGAAGCCAGGAACAAAGGAGAGAGTAATGGAGAATTAGTGTTTAATGCGGGCAGTTTTAGTTTTACAAGTGTGGAGATGGATGTTTGTATAACATGAATATACTTAACGGCACTGAAACGTACACTTAACCTGGTTAAAATGATAAATTTTATGTTGTGTAGTTTTTACAATCTTAAACATATCAGAAAACAGTACAGAATTGGGTCTCATAGTGGTATGCTAACTAGTGGAAATGGAAAAGCAGATTTTACAACACTTTCAGCAAGCTGAAGAGATGCAGTTTTGGAGCAGAGCATAGTAACACAAGCCTGTAATCCTAACATTCTGGGAGGCTGAAGCAGGTGGATAGTAAATTATCCCAAATTCACATCCAGCTTCAGTAAACTTATTGAGACTGCCTCCAAATAAAAAGATAAAGATGGCCAAGGATATAGCTTGGTGCAAAGACCTGGGTTCAAACCCCTGTACCACAAAGAGAGATAGAGAGATGAGAGAGATGAGAGAGAGAGAGAGAGAGAGAGAGAGAGAGAGAGAGAGAGAGAGAGAGAGAAAGAGAGAGAGGGAGAGAGAGAGAGAAAGAAAGGGGAGGGGAGGGGAGGGGAGAGATTTTTCTTAACTTTTATCCAAAATGAATCAAGCCATGTTGCACTTTAAAAATTCATCTTTGTTTCATCTTCTCTGTTTCCAATAACTTGAACTATTAAAGTTACACATAAACTGTATTTTAATGAAATGCTTTCATTTTAAAAGTAAGAAGTATGAAGAAGAGGAACCAAGATACTTTGAAGGATGAAGACGTAGGGCTCCAATCGACCAAATAGTAACCCAATGGGCCCGAGGGGAAAGGATGTATAAATCTGTGAGCAGTTATGTTGTGTATGAGTGGTGTTTTAAGTAAGGTCAGATCATTTTCAAGAAATTATACAGAAACAGCAACCATTATCTTATTAGAAATCACCGTCTCTGCTTCTGGCTCAAAGGGATCAGATCAAAAACTAAAAGAACATCCTTTTCTGTTTAGTAGGTGTGGAATTTGGGAAAATTAATGTGCTAACCAAGATGGTGAGTTTACCATAAGCACATATTCTGAAAGTACTAGAGACAGAATTATATTAACAAATCTAATCAACCAAACATGAAATTTAACATTCCTGCAGCAGCTGGTAAGAGATGGAGGAATCCTAATTTTCCTTTCCTGGCACTACCAAATACCAGCCTTCTGAATGTAGTCCCCATACTTAGCACACTAAAATAAGGGAAAGGAATTCATCCCATTGCCTCAATTCTGCTCCCTGCCTATCAAAATCCCCCAGTCATGGACTGTACTAGCTGTTGTTAGCAGTACTTCTTCTTTTCAAATTAAGCAACAGATTAGATGCAAAATTCTGTCCCCTTCTATGATGTAAAAGTAGCCTCACTGTGTTGTGTGTATGTATATGTGTGTATAGTAACAAACAGCATATATACTAGCACATGTGCTTCAAATTCTTACTGAGGCCATCTTTTAGACCCCTCCAGTCAATTTTCTAACTCCTCCCTCCCTATTGCAGGGTGGCTTCCCACAGCAAATCCATTCTACAGGAAAACAACGCCCTGACTCATTGTCCACAGAGGGAGAGTCTATTAACCAACAGAAGGGAAAGAAATCTAGACTTTCTGATGTTGGCCCAGGAAACACAATATTCTATCCACGTGAGCTTCCTATAAATTCACAGGCAATCAGGAATCACTGTGGAAATACTCAGAGCTTCTGGAATTTAAAAGGATCCCCACAGCAGTGTACTATTTTGGTGGGAGACTTATATTGTTTATCACGAGTTCCAAAAAAAATAAGGGAGGGAGCCCAGTTAATGCACGTCCACCTTCCCATTCTAAGGAAGCCTATTTGCAGGACAACACAGGACCCAGGACCTGCAGCTGCAAACTAGAAAAACCAGACAAAAATTGGGATAATCATAAAAGCAATCATCTCCTGCAGCTATAAAAAGAAGCTCCTGTGTTTTGGAAACACTAATGCTTTTATTTACATTATCAGTTTTATGTGTGCTGCAAGACTATTTTTCCTATTGCTGTTTATAGGTCAATTGATAAATCGTAAAATGCACTATCTCGTACACATGATGTTTTGGTATCAATAGTAACTCCTTTCATTCCTCATAATTTTTACTAAAGATAGAGACATCTTCACTGAACTCCTATGCTGGATGGCCTGAGGCTTTCAGTTAGTAAGTGTAAAATCCCAAGAGATCAAATTCCTATCTCAGACTGCCACTATTTAATGCCCAGTGATAGACTGAGAGAATCGTGCACTTGAAGTCATTCTCATCACCATTCACACAAAAGCTGAAGGAAAATATATGTATATAAATGATTTAGTTAGCAGCAGTGAATGTTACTGTAAATTCCATAGCTGTGACTCAAAGTAGGCTTACTGTAATTATTTAATAACTTTGGAATCCATTCGTCCTTTGGAAATATGTTACATTCCCGAATAAGAGCAGCATTGGTTGAATTTCAAGCCTATTTGTTCCTAGAATCGCTCTCCTCAGGATTACAAAGAGTAAACACCTTTCAGTACCAAGTGTAAGGTCAGGTCTTATAGGGAACCACTGTCTATGATTTTCCCTTAGGGGACCAAAGATGGATCAGCACCGTGTTTTCTATGTGTGAAATGGAATCCTCAGCTAGGTGGGCTGTGGGCTATGGAACCTAAGAACCTAAAGAATGGACTGAAAAACAGCTGCTCCTACTTCCAACCAGCTCGCAGCCAGGCAGCTGGGACCAGGTCTAATTTTATTTAGGATAGGTACACTTTATAAAGTAGAAAGTGAAGCTCAGTAGGGCAGGTCAATTATTGATTGGATTACGTGCATAATTCTCTGCCTGACCGTAGCCAAAAATCATCTGAGGGGCTTTGAAAAAAAGTGGCAGTGCTCAGGGTCTCGACCCAGACCGATTAAACAAGCATCTCTAGGTTGGGTCCCAGGTATAAATATTTTTTAAACATTCCCCCTGTGACTTTTAATGTGCAGCCAGAGTTAAAAAGTATTGTTTTTGATCGCACCCAGCAGCCTTATTAAAGAGAATACAGCATACACCTATAACATGATTCTTAAAAGTTTGTCTAGGGAAACCAACATTTAAAGGTGCTTACTGGAGGATGTACAAAAAAGCAGTAAGTTTTTTCAAGAGTTATTTTTTAAAGCAAGCTACACTTCCAACTAAAGGCAGCTACGTTTAAAATCTTCAGTCTCTCTCCTTTGACCTCTGTAAATGACCTATTTCTTCCTTATATTGTTTTCTACAGAATTTTGTAACCAGATCCCCTAAAAGACAATGGATTTTATATCCATGCTCTTCACACTGGCAGTTATGTTATGCCAGTGTGAGGCAGATAGCACATTTACACAAAATTTTTAATTTTGTATAGATTTCAATTTTCATGATATATATCAGGCAACGTAACAATGAAACAGGAACCAAAACAAACGTGAGATTTTTTTCGCCAATTTCTCATTGCATGCCTCCTGCTGAATCAGTCTGGCCTTTGCACCCAGAGCAGATTTCCTGGCTCTGGAAGACAGCTCTGGCTAACGGGCACTCTGCCTTTGGCAATGATGACTTCGTTACATGGACAAAACAGCACGTGCTACTATAAAGCCTTCTGGCACCGTGATTTCCTTTGACAAATTAACACTAGCCCACCCATGATATAGTATTCTTAGAAAGGTTCCATAAAGGAAAGAAGATGTGTGTTGAAGCCTCCCTCATCCACTAGCTGAGGGAGGACACAGTAGCAAGAAACAGCTTTTAGTGGTAAGGACCATTAAATCAAGTCCTAATCCATTGATGCCTAGTGTCCAATTCTGAAAATGACACACAATAACAGAACATAATAAAAATGGTTCTCTTCAAATTCTTGTTCTTTGAATTTTTCTAGGTAACATGTATGAATTTCATGCAGGCGAGGCGGGGTATTTATTCTTGGCCAATGTAATCTGAGGCAGAGATAGTAAGATGGCTAGAAAACAGTGTGCAGGGGAGGTGGGAGAGGCATAGTGAGAAAAAAGGCTGTGTGCAGACAGGCAAGGAGCATATGGAGAGGAATGTACAGGACACAAGACTGAGAAGCATGAAGACCGGTCACTCAGGATACTATTGCAAGGAGATACAGACAGAAAGGTGCTAATGGTTTAGTGGTATCAAGTACACAGAAAGGAAGTGACTTAGGCTCTAGCCTATCTTCCAGGTTTCTGGCTTGTATGCCTGGCTGGAGGGGAGGAGACATACATGTTATTCCCAGCAATGGAAATTGACAAAGGAGATAATTTAGGGTAGATTTATCAGATAAAATACAGAAGCCCTCCCCAGTTAAATTTGATTTTCAGATAAACAATACATTTTTAGTACACAATGGGTATCACATACAATAAAGAAAGAAAG
This sequence comes from Hystrix cristata, assembly GCA_004026905.1. Lineage (NCBI taxonomy): Eukaryota > Metazoa > Chordata > Mammalia > Rodentia > Hystricidae > Hystrix > Hystrix cristata. The sequence goes on along the minus strand of PVJO010007159.1, from coordinate 69,189 downwards.
GTTGAGGTGTCTTGTAGTTAATGAGATAGCAGAGAAGATGGAGAGGCAGAAGCAGCCTTGAGCTGAGACAGTCAACAAAAGATCTTTCTCTTGAGCACTCAGGTATCTTTGCTTACTGTACCATATATACATTAGAATTTTTCCATTTCAATCTGATGCTGGGTAATTTACTTCATGTTGCCATAGTGAAATATTCAACTTGGGTTTAAGAAACAGTACTGTGGAAGTGAGGAAAAAATAGAAACTTACTGACAGCACATTTATGTACCAATTTGTTCTCCTAGACATTCTGGTCATATTTAGACCTAGGAACTCATGATTTCCTAAAAATGTGCTCAATAGGGTTGATGTTCTTTACTATACATTTAATTCTGAAAATGTTAATGCTCATGGTTCATTCAATCTCATTAAAGTGACATTCTTCTTCTTAGCAATTCTGACTTAAGCACGGACTGGGGAAATGAATTTTTATAGCAGCAGAAGTCGGTAGGCTGACAAGAAAGACTTTTTTTTTCTCACAGTGCGTTCTGCTTTTCTAGAAAAAATACTACCTACTTATTGTCACTAAAATATCTCCAAGTGAACATAGACATTCTTTTTCCATTCGTTTAGGGCAATGACAGAGCAGGCAGAATGATACATATTTTAATCTACTTAAAACACGACTGTATAGGAAAATAAGAGAATCACCCAAGGAAAAACTATTGATTGGCATCTGTAAGGCCAGCTTGGCTGCAAAGGAGAGGCATACAGAAGTGCGATCCTAGAGCTGGACCTTAGAGAATGGGTAGATTTCAAAATCTATCATCTGTACAGCAAGTACATTCTGAAAAGGAAAAGCAGTTTTGGGCAAATGGTCAGAGAGAGGACCTCACCATAGAACATGTAAGGAACATTCGGATTACTAACACTCCTGAAGCAGGTATACTGTTTTGAGGAGTCAGTTTGGTTTGAGGAGTCGGTACCTCAGTGGGTACTGAAAGTCATACAAACACACAGAAAATCTTTGGTTAAAAAAAATCATATGCAGATATGCAGTATTTTCTTAAGATTTTTCTGGCAGTGATACAGATGGTGGATTAGAGGCAAGAGATAGAGGAGAGGGAGGAAGACTAGCTATTCTAGACAGACGGGGGTTCACTAAGCCATGCCTACTTGGAACAGGTACTGTTCATTGTTTGCTATCTACACGGGAGATCAGCAAACCGTAACTATAAAGGGCCAGAGAATAAACAGTTTAGGCTTTGGAAGCCATAAAGCAATCCTGTTTAACTACTCAACTCTGCCATTGTAGCAAGAAAGCAGGCACAAATAATGCCATAAATAAATGGGTGTTTGGACTTCCAATAAATGTTATTTACAAAACTAGGCGCTGGGGGGTAAATCTGGCCTGTGGGCAGTTTGCCTGTCCCTACCCAAAGGTAACTCAGACAACCTGAATGCAAAGTATAATTCTGTACCTTCTACTTGCCTATTTTCCTTGTTACTCAAATGAACTCAATACATAAACAACATACACAAGAAGGGATAAAGCTGTTTTGAACGCTGTACCTCGGACATTTGGCACACATTATGTCCTGGGGCTGAATCCGCACCTGCCTGGTGTAGCCCACAGGACGCCAAAGCTGGGCCAGTCAGACAGCTCATCACAGCACACACACAGACACTGCCACCAACATGGCACACAGACTGCGTGCTCGGAAAGATGTTCCCCCATGCAAACATCTCGCTAGGAGGAATTTCTGACATTTCTTCTCTTCTGTCTGTTCGTTCATTATTTTGATTTTGTTGTTTTTTTTGTTACCTTTTTATCTTTATGTTTTATTATATTTTAGTAGACTTTTCTCTCCTACTGTCTCATTCCCCTTCCCCTTTAAAAATGATCTTAATCATTTTTTTCATTATCTTTAACCACTGGAGAAACGCAAATCAAAAACAACTTTGAAAAAAGAAAAAAAACAAACAAACAACTCTGAGAGTCTATCTTATCCTGGTCAAAATGACTATCGTCAAGAAAACAAACATAAGGGCTGGGGATTTAGCCCAGCGGTTAAAGTGCTTGCCTTGCAAGCACAAAGCTGTGAGTTTGATCCCCAGCTCCAAGAAAAAAACAAAAAAAGAGAGAGAGAAAAGAAAACAAATATGGTGCACGCCTATAATCTCAGCACTTGGGAGGCTGAGGCAGGAGGAGTCATGCAAGTTCGAGGCCAGCCTGGGCTACATAGTGAGTTCAAAGTCAGCCTGAACTACATAGCAAGACCCTGTCTCAGAAAAAAAAAAAAAAAAAAAGAAAGAAAGAGAGAGAGGGGAAAGAAAAAACAAAAGGAACAAATGCAGGTAAGAAAGTAGGGACAAAAGACCCCTTTCTACATTGCTGATAGGAATGTAAACTAGTACAACCACTATGGAAATCAGTATGTAGATTTCTCAAGAAACTAAAAATAAATGGGGTGTGAGGGTGCATTCCTGTAACCCTAGTGTTTAGGCTGAGGCAGAAGGACTGCAGTGAGTTCAAGACCAGCCCAAACTACACAGCATCCCATCTCAAAAAAAAAAAAAAAAAAAAAAAAAAAAAAAAACCTAAGAATATGAATTGCATTTCACCCAGTCATACCTCTCCTGGATATATACTCCTAAAAAAGTTAAAGCCATCTTACTATACATCTATACCCAAGTTTATAGCAGCATAACTCGCAATAGCTAAGCTCTGGAAACAGCCTAGATATCCATTAACAGACAAATGGATAAAGAAAATGTGGTGCATATCCACAATAGAATTTTATTCAGTCATGAAATCATGTCATTGGCAAGAAAATGGATGGAACTTGATACCATAATTTTAAGTGAAATAAGACAGACACGTGAAGATAAATATCATATAGTTTCTCTTATATGAGAAACATCAATAAACGAGTAAATGATGGGAAAGGAAAGGGGGAAATGGGGGGTTATGGGAATTGAAAATGACCAAGATATGTTATATATATGTACCAACCCTTACGATGTATTGCAGAAATACATTAATAAAAATCAAAACCAGACTACCAATTAACAAATTTAAAAAATAAAATTAATCTCACTTTTCAATACTTTTCCATTTATTCTAGTTTTGGCCTTTTCTATTGTTGTTAGTATTGTGGTTGTTGTCATTTTTAATTGATGGTTATCACATTTCAGTGTCAGGTTTGGTTGTATGTCGTGGTCGTCGCTGCTGTTTGTTTTCTTCCTTCTGAGTAGCAGTGTGGATCAAGTCTAGCAGCACAACCATGTCAGCTGAGTGCTCTGCTGCTGAGCTACAGCCAGAGCCCAGTAAGAAACTGGACTTTCCTCCAGCCACAACCTTATCCATACTGCTGCAGACAGGAGAAGCACACTGCGGCCGACTGGAGAAGCACCCACAGAGGGCACACCCCATGCACACTCTGCTGACGTGGGCAACCTGCCTGAGCTACCAGGCAGACCTCATTCATGGGAGAGCTAGCGGAAGCAGCTCCCTGGGGCTCTGAAACAGCACTGTCAAAAGCCACCAAGTGCAGCCGGAGGAGCCACAGGAAAACTAGACTATGAAGTATATTTGGAATTAATTTTTGTATTCCACAACAAACCACAACACACTGTCAAGACAAGACTATTTCCTAAAATGGCCCTCAAAAGATTTATATCCCAACAAATACGTAAATTTCAACACAGAAATATAAGAAATACGAAAGAATAAGACAATATGACTCCTCCAAAAGTTTGTAACTCCCCGGTAACTGACTCCAAATATACTGAAGTGGATGAAATGCTGGATACAGGATTCAAAAGAATAGTGTTACAAGTGATCAATGAATCAAAAAACGACATAAATAACAGCTGAACGAATAAAGAAGATTGGAGGATGTGAAAAGGCAATTCAATAAAGAGACTGAGACACTGAAAAACAACCCAACAGAAATCTTGGAAATGAAAAGCTCAAGAAGTCAAATCAAAAACTTAGACTGCTTTCAGCAATATGGGCATTTTAACAATATTCTGTCAATTCGTGAACACGGGAAAAGAGGTCCTTACCATCTTTTAGTGTCTTCTTCAATGTAATGTAATTTTCACTGCACTGCCTTCGTTAGGTTCATTGCTAGGTAATTCCAGATAACTATGAAATAAGCTGTTTCCACCTACAGGAAAAACAGGGAAGAAAAAGCAATATGGTGGGCTAAATGTGGGCTTGTAGCTCAGACACTCTGTGTCAAATGTAGCTCTTATCCTTCTTAGCTGTGTGACTTTGAAAAAATATTTGAACCTCCATAAGCTTCCTTCTCAGAGGCCTACAAAACATATAAAGCTAAGTTTTAAAAAAACTCTTGGATTTATCGTCTATGGAATGCAATCACCATCATTATTATTACTAACATTATTCTCCAGTCATCAATCTCGTAATTTTTGCAGAATGTGAACATGAGAGAAGTGGGAACAACTTGGCGCATGCAGTGGAAATTAACCAAGTCTATCTTGAAAAGTTAGGTCAAGACAAAAATACTGCTGTGATAGACAAATCTCTAAAGGTACCCGTCAAATGCATGAATATTCTCATTAAAGGTCAGCTGTTCACTTTCAGCAACTCCCAGCCTAAGCAAAAAGGAAGCAGAATATACAAGAGTGCGTTAGCAGGGCTAGGGATGAGGTACAGGAGGATGACGAAAAGGAGAGAGGAAAAAGGAAGCTAAGAGGAGTAAAAGGCAGAAAAACTAGTGGTAGAGAGTGACAGGAGGCCCCAAGTTTCTGGTTTGTTCACGGTAACGAGTATATCTATGCGTGACAGTCTATAAAATAAGGTTTACAGCGGGATGGAACACTATGATTCTAGGATTTTTTTTTTTTTTTACCAAGAACATGTATTGGTACATTGTATTCATAATGATCACATTCATCATGGTTATTTTGTACCTGCACATGATATATCTTGGTTCCCTCCACTTCCCCACCCCTCCCTCTCATTCCCCCACCATTCTCTATTTACAGCACAAAAGAAAAGGAGAAAGGGGGAAAATGGAAAAATGTAAATAAACCTGATTCTAGGATTTTTCATTCATTTATTACAGTCTACCAGTTACTTGTTCTAAGGCTCTGTACTAGGCTCAAGGCACACAAAGGTAACTGTTATTACCCAGCAGTTTGCAGTCTAGTGTAAAGATGTTAAAACAAGCTCCAAATCTTTATAATACATAATAAGGATGAGAGATCCATCAATTCTACTTCCTAATTTATAGGCTAGAGACACTCCAGCACACATCCATAACAAAAAATATCCAGCATTTGTATATTACCTAAAAACTGTCAATAATGTAAATGTTCATTAACAGAGAAATAGACAAAAAAATACACATACTCTTCAAATTCCAGAACATCTGAGGAGTATAATACCATTTATGTGAAATAAGCCCTTACAAAATAATACTACATTTTCTAAATATCTCAGTACACAGGAAATGTTCCAGTTTAACCCTAACTTGTAGAAATGGTTGTCCCTGTGCAAAGGGAATTGAGGGTAGTGGTTATACATTTTTAAAAGGTTGAAAGGGCTCCAAGACAGATATAGATACATGCAAGAGGGGATTTTTTTCAAAGAAGGATGGGAAGATCAGAGGCCAGTGCTGACACAGAAAGCTCACAGAGCAGCACTGATCAGGGAGGATTCTGACACTTACCCTCAAACTGTGAAAATCTCACTTTTCTGATTCCCAGTTTCTTCATTTGTGTAAAGTGAATACTAATTTTTTCTTTGTAGGGGTGGGATGACCTATGTCACTCCATCCCATTCTATTTATTGCACGTGTCCCTATCTAAAATAAACTCCACTTGTTCGCACTCTTGCTATTCACCCATGGTCCAATCCCCATTTCATACCCGCTCTTCCAGAGCAGAACCCCTTGCCTATCTTCCTTACCACATCATCAGGTCCCAGAACAGCTTTGGCAAACACAAGTGGCTTGATCACTTCAAGCTTGTCTTAGTCTCAGGGCCTTTGCACACACTCATCCCTTTGTCTGAAAAGCACTTCCTCCTGATTTCCCCTGGCAACCATAGCTAAGGTTGCCTTCCACACCATTACTTTCTAACACATGATACTATTTTATTTTTCTTAGTACTTGTGATTGGAAAATATTTATGATTTACTTATTAATAATTTATTATTATTTCCTTTTATTCTGGTTTTCTTCCCCTATTAAAATGAAAGTTGCCACTATAGAAAATGGCTTTTATGTGCTATTCAACAAGTGTAGGCCAAATCCCTAAAATGCTTGGAATAGAGTATGTGGCTCAATAATGAAAATGAATGAACAAAGGCAAACAAGCCCATGTAGCTAAAAGGAGTTAACAAGAGACAGTAGGACTGAAGATGAGGCTAGACTGGCAGAGAAAGAATGAATAGAAATGAGGTTATTTGTATTAGTGCACGTTTGTAGGACATAATGTTTCCATTCCTTGGAGGGAGTTGGTGCATGCACACGATACATCGTAAATCCTTTTTTTCATCCTTTCTTTTCCCTTCCTCCTCCCTCCACCCATTTCTTGAGTCCCCTTCCTTTTTCTTTCTTTGTGAAAACTTAGTTCACATAGGGCTTTATAGATCATAGCAAATAGTATTTTTCTTTAGTTTTGCTGGAAGCTCTGTGCTCATCAACATGGAGGTGTACTTTATAATCACAATGGACCAAACACTTAGCACCAATTCCCTATGGCCAAGTCACCATCATTTGGGAGCTGGAGTAATGGAACAGCCTTCAGAAAGTTCGTGATTTGCATTTTTTTCTCTTCATTAATCTCCAGCACATATCAGGACTTAAATAAAGTGCCAAATAGACAGAAAAAATCGTATTGGCATCTCTGGGGGATCACAGTTGAAAGTATGAAGAACATAATTATCAGCTCTAAGAAATATCATATGAGAAGTACAAACAAAGTGTTCCAGAAACGTGAAGAGTTTTGAGTGAGGAGTCCAGGTATGACTTTAGGAAGTAAGGCTCTTTTCAGCTGTACCTTGAAGGAGATGATGGGATAACTAATACAAGCTGAGCAAACACCATGTAGAAGAAATGCTGTGAAACTGCTAGGCTTGACTGAAACAGAAGTGTAAGAGAATAAGAAAATATGTGGCTGTAGAAGTAGATTAAGAGGCTTGAAAAGCCTAGAGATATGGAGGAGAATGTGTGTTAAATGTGAAAATGATAATGAACAAAAGACACAGAAGGAAGCTCTAGTGATGCCAGTCAGGTTACAAGCAAAGCCGGCTGCGGAGCCTAAGTGTTAGGAGAAAATCTCCCTGGGGTGAACCGCAATGCCAAGAGAGATGGCAGAAATCACAGGGCAATCTGGGCAGAGGGGCATGTGCCTGTAATCTCAGCACTCTGGCAGGTAGAAGCAGGAGCATCACAAGTTCAAGTGCAGCTTGGGTAATTTAGTGAGGCTGTCTGAGAAATTTTTTTAAAAAGTACAGGTCATAAACAAAGGATCCACAGCAGGAGGAACACGACTGAAATAGCCAATTCAGAGTTCAGCCTGGTTTAGGTGCAAGTGTGAGGAAGAGGAAAGAGATGTAAATCACTGGGCGTCCAAGGCCTTCTAGACAGACAGTAGAGAGGCAGCAAGAGATCTCACAAAACAGAGAGCTTGGATGTCAGGGTTTGAGAACTTAATGATGGACCATTACTAAATGAGGATAAGATTAAACATATGAAATTGGATAGGTACAACTGAAGTGCAGTAGATATCAAGCTCCTTAAAGCTGAAGACATTGTAAGGCTGATTAGATTTAATAAATTATAAAAGATATTAGCCAAGCACAGTGACTTAATTAAGCCTGTAATCCCAGCACTCTGGGAGGTTGAGGCAGGAGAATTTTAAATTCAAGACTAGCCTGGGCAATTTTGCAAGATCCTGTCTCAAAATAAAAAATAAGAGCTGGGAATGTAGCTCAATGTGAAGGCCCTGGGTTCAATCCCCAATAGCGCAAAACTTTAAAAAGACAGTACTATTAAGTCAATCATTAATTAGGTGAGAAAAGTGCTTATATAACTTCCCAAAAGGAAATTCTTAGTAATTTGTATGGCAAAAGAATCTTGATTTAATTTACTTTGTTTCTGCTCTAGAGATCTATCAAATGCAGGAGTTTCAAAGACATAATTGTCAGCTATCTCTTACTTTTGCAAAAGGTAGCTCAAAATATTCCTTTAAAATATAATCATATGTAAATTGCAGATAGTGCATTAACTGTACTGCTTTCTTGGAATTTCTACTCTAATTGTGGAGGGGTTCATTTGTTCCCAATGAGCCATGAGAGTTTAAGCAACTCATTTACTATATATATAATCAATGAACCATCAATGTCAAAGTCATTTGGAAATTTATTTGGTTTGATATCTGATGATGGTAACATTATTTCCTACATATAAGAAGAGCAAACACTTTAACTCATACTATTTTTTTAACTCATACTATTTTTCTCATCTATGGAGAAGGCAAACATTTTTATCTTGTTACATGCTCAGTATGACTAAAATGATTAAATGACCTTTTATCAAATGACTGACAATCTAGGTGAGTTGTGTATCATCTGACATTACCAGGGTTTAAAAAATCCTACAATAATTGAATGTGACTCAACAGCATGGATTACCCACACTGTCACAGCTCCAAAGCTTCCCACAGCATCCAAAAGACTGAAGTCACTGGACGAACAGCCAGAATTTTAAAAGACTAGCCGAAGTCATCAAATATCTACTGAAGGCTTCTCAAGGTTTTTCACATATAGTCGTTTGACCTGTATGACCTTGGAAGCATTTTAGTGGTGGTTGCTGAGAAAATACAAATTGTCTTTTTAACAGCTTTTCCTCTCCTTTAACAGTAACATTTTAAAAACCCTGCCTTTCAAAGTATAGCCCTCTTTGGGGACATTTAAGGTAGCTGAAGGCAGCCAAAGACACCTAGGTCTTCATCTCTCAAAGACAACAAAAGAACAGTAAAAACAACAACAGCAACAACAAGAAAAGACAAAGAGGCACAAAAACCAAACAAGAGAAAGGGGGAAACAGCTTTCTAAAACCATTGTGAGAGGACATAAACCCATCCTCAGGCTGAAAATATTTAAAGAAAAACTATCTGGGTAAATCAGAACACAGATGACATAGAAAATACTTTAAAAGTATATTCAACTTACTTAGATTTATTTATTTGGTACTGGGGAAACCAAATCCTTGTACATACCTGTGTATCCTAGGCAAATGTTCTAACTCGAAGCCACACCTCCCCCAAACCAAATACATGCAGTTAAAGGTCTTCAACAAAATGTTTTTTTTTTTTGGGGGGGGTTGTTTTTGTTTTTGTTTTTAAAAGGAAGGAGCTGGGCATGGTGGCACATCCTCATAATCACAGGACTCTGGAAGACTGAGGCAGGTGCTTTGCAAGTTTGAGCCCAGCCCAGGCAATTTAGGCAAGACCTTATCTCAAAATAGAAAAAAAATTACAAAGGGCTGGGGATGGGTGCAGAGCAAAGGACCTGGTTTAAATCCCCAGTCCTGGGAAAAAAAGAAAAACTGAGGGGAGAAGCAAGAGACAAATTTAGGGTCAGGTAAGGCAAGACCCAAAACTTGGAAGATATACAATCTCTTCCCATGGACCAAAACAGGTAAGCCCATACAAAAGTATCTGGACTTTACAGACAGAAGTGCCTCTGCAAACTAGGAATCCTGTAAAATACCCGGTACCACAAAAATGAACAGAAAGATTAACTGCAACATACCAAATTCAATACATATCAGCTGAGGTAATTCCAACTACAGAAAAATAAACAGGAAGCAAAAGAAAAAAATGTAAGAAAATACTGCAAATAGAATTACATACACACAAATGAACATTTGATGATTTAAAAAAAAACCTTCAAAATACTAGGAAGAACTGAAAAGACAAAGTTACTTTAGAAATGAAGAATAAATTACAAAATATTTTGCTAGGTGTGATAGTGCATACCTGTAACCCCAGCACTTGGCATTTGAGGCAGGAGGATCATCAGGAGTTCACAGTGACTTAAGGCCAGCCTGGAACACTTAGCAAGATCCTGTCAAAAACAAACAAACAAACAAACAAAAAATCAAGGTACCTAAGAACAAACCTCAGTAAAAGCAAGGGACGTTAAAGAATATTGAGGAACAGGAAAACAATAAAATTAAAAACACATAGGAAAGTAAAAAGTATAACAGAGAAATTAATGGAAATGGACACCGACTAACACTCATATCACCGCAGTTCCTGTGAAAAGATAAACAGAACAAAATTACTACTTCAAATTCTAATCCAAAGAAACTTTCCACAAATTAAAAAGACCTAAATCTACCCGAACATTGAAAATGTATGACCAACTCCAAGATGTAGTTTACTTCAACTATTGAACTTCAAAGACAAACAAACTTGTCATGGCTTCCTGGCAAAAACATCTTGTAATAGAAAGACAAAAGAATTGGACTTGTATCAGATATTCAAAACCAATATACAAAGTAATGCTAAATGGATCATCTTAAAAACACTCAAAAGACAAGAAAGTATGAATCAAGCATTTTCTAGGCAAACTAGTTCTGCAAGTATCAAGGCTATTAAGTCTTCCATTTGCGAGAGTCTAGGTAATTGTGTAACCAGGAGGCCTTCTTCAGGAATGATGTAGAGCAAATGTTGGCAAATTATGGCCCACAGACTACAAGAGGCCTATCCTATTTTGTACAGAATAAGAATGGCATTTACAGTTTTGAATGGCTGAGGAAAATCAAAGGAATAATATTTCATGAACTATAGAAATTATGTGCAATTTGAATTTCAATGTCCACAGGTAAAATTTTATGGGAACATAGCTACACTCACTTGTTTATTGTCTATGGCTGCTTTCTGACTAAACAACAGAACTCAGTAGTATTTGTTAACAGAGACCGCAAAGCCGTATTTCCTACCTAGCACGTTAGAGAAAATGTTTGCGAACTCCTCTACTCTTAGAAAATAAAGTTCTTCCAGCAAGAAGTTATCTGAAAAACTTCAGGTAAAGGATTAGGGCTAAGCATTTAAGTAGGTGCACAGATGAGTACATGATGGATGATAAAGGAGGTTTAAAGAACAAATTTGGGGGAAAGAAGAGTGAAAGACAAATGCATAAGTGGTGTATGTTTTGACAAAGTAAAAACAGTGCAACTAATAAAAGAGGGGAAAATAGAATGGGCAATAAATAGGTGGAAGCTAAAGGATACTGATAAAAACTGAAAAATCAGACAAACAGGTAAATAAGAAAACAGTAGTCTATGGGTACTTACAACGGTATAAATAGATAACACTAAAACAAAAATGAGAACTTTCCTAAATATATTTGTATATAAAGAATACCACATCTTACAGATAAACATATCAAATGCAATAAAAATCTCATAATTATAAAAGATTGTGAAAAAATTGAGAACATACAATTCCCATAAATAAATGGGAATGGGCTTAACCTGCTGAGCGAAGTCCAACTCTCGTGTTAAAAAAAAAAAAAAACCACATCTCAGTGACTCAAAAAAGCCAAAGATAGCCAGATATGATGGGGCATGCCTGCAATCCCAGGGCTTGGAAGTCTGAGGGGGAAGATCACAAGATCAAGGCCAGTCTGGACAATACAGAGACCCTGTTTCAAAATAATATTAAAAACAAAGGGCTGAGCATGTAGCTAAGTGTAAGTCCCTGGGTTCAATCCCAGTAACCCAACCCTCCAGACACAAAGAAAAAACCCTAAATATAAAGGGAGGATGAAGGTATACAAATAAATGAAAAGACAAAGAGTAGAAATAGAAAAATGGAAAAGACAGCAGGATATCCTGGTATCAGCAATGTGAAATTTAAATCAGAAATAAAAAAGACAAATGAAAAACAGCTTTTAATGTTAAGGACAAAATGCAGAATGAAACTGGAAATGTAAGAATTTACCAAAAAAATAACTTTAATGAAGTAAAAACTACAAAAGACACAAGGAAACAAAAACAGCAAAAACAGGAAACTTTCCAACTCCACTCCCAGTAGGAGACAGGTCAAGCAGACAAAAATAAGTAGGAGGCTGAGCATGGTGGCACATGCTTACAATCCCAGCATTCTTGGGATGCTGAGGCAAGAGGGGTTGCAAGTTTGAGCCCAGTCTGGACAAGTTAGTGATTTAGCAAGGTTCTGTCTCAAAAAAAAAAAACATGTTCTTATCTTTTGCAGTACTGGGGACTGAACCCAGGGCCTTCATACTGAGCTATGCCCCTGGCCCTTCTTATTTTTTATTTTAAAACAGGATCTCGCTAAGTCACTAAATTGCTGAGGCAAGTCTCCCATCTTTGATCCTCTGCCTCAGACTCCCAGAATGCCGGGATTACAGGTGGGCACCACCTTGCCTGGCTTCAAAAAAAAAAAAAAATTGAAAAAAGGGCTGGGGATACAGCTTAGTGGGAAGGCCCAGTAAGGGAGAGGGGAGTAGAGGGAATACCCAAACAACAAAACCAACAAGGTAGAATTTACTAACATGGATCAAACTCTTAACATTGATAACAGGAAACAAGGCCTTTTTTACTTCAGTACTGGGGATTAAGCCTTGGGCCTTCGCGGTAAACTACATTCCAAAGCCTCCCTCCCTTTTTAATTTTGAGTCTCATTAAACTGCAAAATTGCCCAGGCTGGGCTCTAACTTGCAATCCTGCCTGGGCTCCCCAGAGTGCTGGGATTACAGGCATGTGCTATCATGCCTAGTTTAGAAAACAGGGCTGATATTCTAACAGCCATTGCAAATTTAGAGAAACTGATTAGGTATTAAATAAAAATGCATGCATACATTTTAAAAGGGGAAATATTACAAACCAACTTCTCTACTCATGAAGCTGTTAAACAAAAATTGTTAATAAAAACAAAATATATTCATATTTGTCATGCAAAGAAACTTGATTGTGCAATCCTTCCATAATTACCCAACAGTGTATTTAGAAGGAAAAAAAAAATCCCAGGCACCCACCACGTGTCTTGCTTGCGCGGGATTCTGAGATGATCAGATTTGGTGAGAACAGGGCAAATGGAATACGGGTAAAGTGAAAACTATAAAAGTGACTCTGGTTAAAAAATGGCTTTTTTTTTTGTCTTTACATATCTTGTAGCTTTTGCTATGCTTGAAGTTGTTTCCAAAGAAAAAGATTAAACAGAAAAAGGAAATGATCTCTGTAGAAAAGATCTCCTTTTCAAAAATTAACATCTTTGAGATTCGAGAAAAGTAGCTGAAAATTCTCAATTTTCCAGTTTTTTTTAATAGTTAAATATATTTGAATTTTCCCTGGTTATGTTTTATTTTTCCTGCAATGCTGCATACAATGTTAAGATGTTTTTAGACCTTTTGTAAATATTTAAAAATGTGTCCTTTCAATTTTTCCATTTTCTTTTTAAATTTTTTTACTTTTTTTATTTTTTCAGACAGGGTCTCACTATGCAGTTCAGGCTGGCCCGAACTCACTATGTAGCCCAGGCTGGCCTCAACATCAAGGCGATCCTCCTGCCTCAGCCTCCCAAATGCTGGGATTACAGGCATGTGCCACCATGCCCGGCCAGTTTTTCCATTTTCTATGAGATTGAACTTTTGTTACTTAAGCTAACATTCCATAACACAACACAAAATCTTTAAAATATAATTTAAGAAAATGTGGGTTTTTTAATGCGTTTTGTTTTGAGACAGGGTCTAGGTACCTATTCCAGGCTGAACTCACCATGTAGGCCAAGCTGACCTCAAACACGAGGTGATCCTCCTGCCTCAGCCTCCTGAAGAAAGTCTGAAATTTAGAAATTACACGGTTTCAATATCAAAGCTTGAGTTCTTGACGAGCTTAATTTTTAAATGTAAGAAGAGCGGAGTGGTGGTGGGGCGGGGGGGAGGGGAGATGTCGAACACGAATTTCCGGGAAATCGGGTAGGGTAGTCTAAAGAGAAAAGGAGGATTTCAGGTAACCAAGAAAAAAAGGGCAAAGACCGAAAAACAACATTTGTTGGTAATAAGAAACGACATGAACTGCAAATATGTACAAATAAATTTTAAATTTGTTCTTAAAAAATTAGAAATAAAAAAAAAAAGCAGGCTCAAAAAGAGACAAACCTCAGCGGGGCGTGGTGGCGCACGCCTGTAATCTCAGCACTCTGGGCGGCTGAGGCAGGAAGATTTCAAGTTCCAGCCGGTGAGACCCTTTCTCGAAAATGTGGACGCTGGGGATTCAGCTCCAAGCGAAGGCCCTAAATTCAATCCCCATTACAGGAATTAAAAAAAAAAAGAAAGAAAAACGAAAGGTAAAGTAAAAAGAAAAAAGAAGCTCTTTTTTTTTAAACTTACTTCAGAGGAACTTCCCACACGTGGCCGCGACTACTAGAGCTCAGTCACCACAGAAGAGCTCTCGGGCCCAACAACGTGGTCAGGACGATGAGCAGCCTCCGGAAGAGATGACCCGTCGTCTTCGGGAAGTCCCAGAGCCGTGTGAAGAAGCCGGCACCGTGTGAAGAATTTATGCTTCCTGCGGCGGTCACGGGAAAACCACGCGGCCCCGCCCCCGCCGCCTTCCATTGGGTGAGGCGAGTTGAGCGCCAGCCCGGGAGGCGCGGAGGGGTGGGGTCACTTCCTGGGGAAGCCCCGCCCATCTGCTCAGGGGGCGAGCCCGCTTACTTGCCATCCAAATGAGGAGACTACCCATTCTCTCTCCCTGCTGACCTGAAGGAAGGTAGAAACTTCACCAGCTGCTGTTTGGCCTTTTCTTCCCCCTGGCCTGCAAGTCAGAATACAAAGAATCCAGATTCCGAGACCCCAGAAGCTGGCAGAACCACTGCGTTTAAGAGTCGTATCTGAGCGTTGCGAGCGCGTGATTACACCTGACTCTTCTTGCAACCTGCAAGATTGAAGATACGTAGCTGACTTGCAACGGCGTGACTGAATGCCTGTTGCAACCACGAGACTGAAGACACATGCCTGACTGATTGCACTGAACTGTGAACTATGCAATAAACGAATTCTTGTTTGCACTCCCCCTACCGTATTAATACCCTGCCACTTAGAGAGTTGTTTTTAAAGTTAAATAAAAATAGGGCCTGGCACTTAGTGTTACAAAATGTTTACTATTAGTTTGCTTTGAAGATGTTTTTCTCAGCTTTAAGGATCAATAATATTCCTGCTTTCCTAGTGCTTACAGTTCTGGTAGACAAGTCATAAAAACAACTGTGGAAGAACAAATAATTTAGAAAATTATCTGAATGCCAGGCGTGGTGGTGCAGCCCCGTAATTCCATTACTAGGAGAGGCAGACGCAGGAAAATTGCAAATTGGAGTCCTGCCTGGGCAACTTAGCAACTTAAGATTCCTCAAAAACTTAAAACTAGAAATTCCATTTGACCCAGGTATTCTTCCTCTCAATATCTTCCTGGAAGAGTAAAACGCCTCATATGACAGTGATTCATGTATACCCATTGATTAGAGTAGCACATTTCATAATAGCTAAATCTTGGAATTGGCCTGTATGTCCATCAATACGTGAATGGATAAAGAAAGTGTGGTATATGTACACAAAACGGAGTATGACTCTGTCATAAAGATAAGCTAGAGGCATTCGTAGGTAAATGAATAAAGTTGAGACCTTAATATTAAGCAAAATAAATCAGACACGCAAAGATACATATCCCATGGTTTTGCTTGTATGAAAAACCCAAAATATAAAGAGCACAATGAAAGAAAATAGGAAATAGGGAGATAGATCTTTCTCAAATGGGAAAGGGATGAAGAGATGAAGTGAGAGTTGAGGGAGAGGAGGGGAAAGGGATAAAAAAATGAAGATGTGTTATGCACATGTACCAACTGTACCCAAGGAATGTGATGATTGTGAACTCTAAACAACATGGGGTTGGATAGAGGTAGGTGCCAGATCATGTTGACATTGTTAAGTCACATAGAGGATTTGGGATTTAATTCTAAGATAATTTAAGGTTTTGAGTATTAGAAAAATAATTCTGTCTATTCTGTGGAAACTGAAATGTCAAAGAACAAATTAGGGGGATATTACAATTATTGACAAGAGATGCTGGTGGCTTTGGGTAGACTGGTAGGCAGTGGAGATGTGGAGAAGTGGCTGGGTCAGGGACTTAGTGATGCACTGACCATGGGGCTGGGGAGGAGAGGTTGAGGGAGGTAGCAGTGATAACTCCCACATACTGGGTGCACGGAGTTAGGTAACCACATGGTGTCGTTCACTCAAAGAAGGAAGACTAGAAGAAAAACAGGTTTCTCTCCCCCTACCCAGATCTCTCAGAGGAAAAAGAAAAAAATCTGCTGTGGCTGTGTTCATAACAGACAATTTGTATTGTTAATAGGAACATCTATTTCACTGTTGAAGTTAGAACTTGTGTGTGTGTGCGTATGTATGTGTATGTGTGTGTGTTTGCCTGTGTATAAAAAAAAAAAAATTGTGGAGACCTAAAGTGACTATTTGAAGCTGCTGTTTGAGACTGTTGGAGTTGCCTATAAGCTTAAGAGACTGTCCTGGTCGGTTGTGATAGCCCACTCCTGTAATTCCAGCCCTCTGGTAGACTGAGGCAGAAGGATGAAAAATTCGAGCCCAGCCTGGGAAACTTAGTGATTTAGTAAGACCCAGTCTCAAAAAGTATGGGGGGGGGGAGTAGTGATGTAGCTTAGAGCTCAGTGCAAAAGACCCTGGTTTCAATTCCCAGAATGAGAGAGAGAGAGAGAGAGAGAGAGAGAGAGAGAGAGAGAGAGAGAAAGAAAGAGAGAGAGAGAGAGAAATTCCTGTACCAAGTACTGGTGCCATAATCTTTGCTCCAGGGAGCTAAACCCAGGCAGCAACTGACAAACAGCTTCAGTGAAGAACATGCCATGTTGTACTGCCTGGGGACCTGGATGTTTTGGGGTTCCAGGGTAAAGAGGTTTCCTCTGATTCAAAACTCTATATATGTATTCGGACATTTTCCCCAAGAGCCCCCTGCATCTTATGAAACTCATTGATAAACATGCCAACTAACATAGCACCCAGTGGCACAATTCCAGAATTCCCCCTAACATCTGTGAGACAAAAGCCTTAGTAAGATTTGTACATTTGTTGCAATTTTGAAAAGACGTTTTTTTGGGACAGTCTTGAGTTCATAACAAAATGGAGAGGAAGGCGCAATGCTATCTCACGTACTCTCTGCCCTCATACTTGCGTAACTCCCCTACTATCAACATTCTTTTCCAGAGTCATACATTAGTTACAAGGGAAAAAAATCTACGCTAGCATGATTATCACCCAAAGCCCATAGTTAACGTTGGTATTCATCCCTGCTGATGTATTCTGCTGGTTTAGACAACTTTAGAGTGACAGGAATCCGCTGTTACAGTGTCATACAGAATGTGCTCATACCACCCGAAACATCCCCTGTGCTCTACTCACTCGTCGCTCCTATTATGGTTTATATCTAGATGTCCCCCATGAGCCTAATGAGCTTGTAGGCAGGGCTTTGGGAAGGTGATTGGATTATACGGGCTTATTGTTGATTTGCTGTTACGAGATGGGGGTCTTGTTGGAAGAGGTGGGTCCCTGGGGGCATGGCCTGGAAGGATTTACCTCTCTTCCTGGCTTCTCCCTTCCCAAGCTCTGCTTCCACTCCACCAAACTATGAGCAGCTGTCTTCCACCATGCCCCTCTGCCGTGCCCTCCTGCCCTGGAGTCAGTCATGAGCCCAAATAAATCTCTCCTCCTTTAAGTTGCATGTGTCCAGTATTGTGTCTCAAGCAGGAGGAAAGTGACTAAAGACACCTCCGTACCCTGTGACTACTGATCTTTTTATTGTCTCTCCAGTTTTGTCTTTTCTAGAGTGTCATGTAACTGGAATCGTATAGCCCACAACCTTTTCAGATTGGCTTCTTCCATTTAGCAATATGCAGTCAAGTCTCCTACATGTCTTCATGGCTTGATAGCTCATTTATTTTTAGCACTGTATAATATTCCATTGTCTGAATATACCATAGTTTATTTATCCATTCACTTACAGGAGGAGATCTTGGTTGCATGTAAATTTTGGCAATTATGAATAAAGCTACTTTGAACATCTGTGTGTGGGTTTTAGTGTGGACAGGAATTTTCAGTTCTTTTGGGTAAAAGCCAAGGAGTGTGATTGCTGGATCATATAGTAAGAGGTTTATAAAATCTTCCAAATTATCTGCCAAAGTGGCTGTATTCTTTTGCGTTCTCAGCAGCAATGAATGAGAGTTTCTTTTATTCCAGATCCTTGCTAGCATTTGGTGGTGTTGGTGTTCCAATTGGTGTGTCTCTTGTATCTCTTGTTTTAATTTGCATTTCTCTGATGACATTTGTTGCAGAGAATCTTTGAATATACTCATTTGCACATTGTTTTTGGTGGCTAATGGATAAGGTGTTTGGTTTATTCTATTAATTGAATTGCTTGTTTTCTTTCTTTGCTTATTGGCATGCTCACTGTGTGTGTGTGTGGTGTGTGTGGTGGGGATGGTGTGTGTGTGTGTGTGTGTGTGTGAGCAAGTGTGGCAAAAACCATATAACATAAATGCCTTCTTAACCATGGTGAAGTATACATTTCAGTAGTGTTAAGTACATTCAATTATTTTGAAAAGTATCTCCTAAACCTTTTCAAATTGAAAATCTGAAATTCTTTACCGATTAAAGAAAATTTTCTTTTTCTACCCTTCCCCAGCCACTGCTAACCACCGTTCTACTTTTTATTTCTATGAGTTGGGCTACTTTAGAGACTTCCTATAAGGGAAGTCATACAGTATTTACCTTCTTTTGATTGACTTATTTCCTTCATCGTAACATCCTCAATGATGGTAAGATTTCCTTCCTTTCTAAGACTGAATAACGTTACATTTTATGTTATAGTTTGGATCTTCAATGTTCCCTAAAAGCTCATGTGTTGAAGGCTTGGTCACCAGCTGATGGCAATATTGAGAGATGTAGGGCCACTGGAGATGTGCCCTTGAAGGGGATATTGGGACTCTGGCCCCTTCCTGTTTCTTTTCATTTCCTGGCTGCCATGAGGTGAGCACCTTTGCTCCACCACACATTCCCCACCATTATGCTCTGCCTTGCCGCCAGCCCAAAAGGGACAGAACCAGCTCACCATGGACTGAAATCTCTAAAACTGGGAGCCCAAATCAATTTTCCTCCTTTAAATAGATTATCTCAAATATTTTTCCAGAGCAACAGAAAACTAACACATGTGTATTTGTCACATTTGCTTTGCCTGTTTACTTGTGGATGGACAGTTGGATTGCTTCCACCTTTTGGCTATTATGAAGAATGCTATTATAAACACAGGTGTGCAAATATTGCTATGCTCATTTGAGGAAACCCTCTGGCAAGAGTTTAGCTGGAGGATGGATCGCAGGGTGTAGCACCTAGAGTTGGGAAGACCAGATGAAATGATCAGGACTGAATTCAGATAGTGGTAGCTGTGGGAACAGCTAGACAGGGGCAGATTTTGAAAAAGGGACTTAGAGAAGTAAAAATCCATCCACACTGAACAATTGGATGTGATTGGGAGGAGAAATAAAGGAAAATGAGAGACTGCAACTTGTTTAGACATACAGAATGAATGAAGTCATATGATACTGAAAGACCATGTCATCATTTGTGAGAAGAGGCTATTCCTGATGAAACAGAAAAAGGAAAATACTGGAAAGAAACAAGAGGACCCACAAGTACTTCAAAGTCAAGACCTTATTTATACACATGATAAAATTTATTTGTGAAAACTAAAATGGTTACTTTTGACCATATTGTGTGTGTGTGTGTGTGTGTGTGTGTGTGTGTGTGTGTGTGTACTGAGAGCATTACAGTGTGAAAATAGCACTTGGAAGAAATGTCAAGGGGGGCTTCTGCCCTGTGTGGCGAAACTTTCAGTAGTTTGGGGTGAAGTACTATTATTACAGGATGAAAGTTTATACCTAATACCAAAGACACTCAGGTTCATGCCTTAGTATCTTTGCTGCTGGAGTTCATGCCACTCCAGTTACAGTTGTCACGAGCATCTTGAAATGTACATTCATTGCAGCTTCAAAATCATCTTTATCATTAGACTCACAGTTGAATGTGTTAATAATCAAAGATCAGTTATTTAAGAAAAATTGTCGGCTGGGCAAGGTGGCACACACCTTTAATCACAGCACTCTGGGAGGCTGAGGCAGGAGAGCTCTAGAACTCGAGGCCAGTCTGGGCTACATAGTGAAATCAAAGCCAGCCTGAATTACACACGGAGACCCCCTTGATGTGGCCCATGATCCCCACAAAGACCTGGATGCCCTTGATCCCCATGCTCTTTGCCCATGATGTAGAAGTAGGAGCCAAGGCCTGGGCCCCTGTATCTCCTGGGCACTGCAAGCAGGGCTGCAGCGGGGAGCCAGGGCAAGGTCTTGCAGTCAGGAAGCACAGGTCAGGAACAAGACAAGGCTCTGGCGAGGGATGGTGCTTACCTGTAATCCCAGCACTCTTATACGTGTGTGTTTCCATAGGCACATGGGTTATTGTGCGTTTTCGATACTTGTATGCAATGTGTAATGACCAGATCAGGGTAACTGATATGTCTGTTACCTCAGACATTTATTATTTTTTTGTGTGTGTTTGGAATAGTCCAAATCTTCTCTACTAAGTACTGTGCAATATTTACCTGTTGTCAACCATAGTTATCCTACTGTGTTATAGAATATTAGAACATTATCCAACTATACACTTGTACTCGTTAACCATCCTGTCTCCATCCCTCGCTTTTCCACACCCTTTCTAGGCTCAGGTAATTAATATTCTGTTCTCTACTTCATCGAGATCAACTTTAGCTTTCACATGTAAGTGAGAATCTACAGCATTTGTCTTTCTCTGCCTGTCTAATTTCACTTAGGATTATTTCCTAGAGTTCCATCGTTACTATAAATGACAGAATGTTATTTTTGGATAGCTGAATAATATTCCATGAGCACATAGACTATCTCTGTATCTTGGCTGCAATAAACATGAACGTGCAGGCCTCTTTTCAACAGATTAATTTCATTTCTTTCGATACGTACCCAGTATTGAGATTATTGAATCGTACCATAATTCTATTTCTAATTTTCATATTATCCTCCATACTGGCAGTACTAATCTACCTTCCTACCGATAGTATACAGGAATCCCCCTTTCTCTGCATCCTTGCCAGCTTTTGTTGTTTTTTGCCTTTTTAATAATAGTCATTCATCCTAACAAGTATGAGGTGAAATCTCATTGTGGTTTGATTTTCATTTCCCTGATGATGAGTGTTGTGGAGTATTTCTTCCTATACTTTTTGGACCTTTGTATAACATGGTTTTAGAAATGTCAATTTGGATCATTCACCTATTTTTAATTGGATTGTTTTGTTTTTTGCTGTTAAGCTCCTTGGATATTTCGAAGATTAATGGGTGGTTTGTAAATATTGTTTTTCATCTGTAAGTTGTCTCTTCATTCTGTTAATTATTTTCTTTGCCTTACAGAAGCTCTTTAGTTTGATGTAATCCCTTTGTCAAGTTTTATTTTTATTGCCTGTGCTTTTGAGTCACATCCAACAAAATCTCTGCCCAGACCAGTTCCCCTAGATTTTCTTCTAGCAGTTTCAAATCGTGTGTCTTACATTTAAGTGTTCAATTCCTTTTCAGCTTATTTTCATACATGGTAAGATACTGAGGTCTAGGTTCTTTTTTATGCACCTGGGTATCCAGTTCTTTCAGCACCATTTATTAAAGAGACTACTTCCTAGCTTAATAATTCTTTCATGGATCCTGTCTGTGGTTTGTACTTAAAAAGTTATCACCAAACTCAAGGTCATTTATACTTTATGTTACTCCTAGGAGTTTCATAGTTTTCTAAATTTGTACATTTAGATCTATGATTCACTTTTAATTGACTTTTTTGGGAAGGGTGTGAGATCTGTGTTGAAAGTCATTTATTTTTTGTACATCTGTGTTAGTCATACCTGCATTACTGTAACAATATACCCAAGATAATCAACTTAAAAAAAGAAGTTCATTTTGTCTCACAGTTTAGAAATTTTAACCTGTGATGGATTGGCTCCATCACCTTAGGCCTGTGGCAAGGCACTATGTCACAGCAGGAGCACATGGTCACAGAAGCTGCTCATCTCACAGTAGCCAGCAAAGGAAAGAGAGAAAAACGAGGGACCAGGGTCCTTATATCCTCCTCAGGAGTGTCCCCCTATGTGACTAGACTTCCAACTTGATCCCACCTCCTCAATTTTCTACTCCCTCCCAGTAGTGCTACAGGCCGAGGGCCAAGCATTCAACTTGCAAGCCTTTGAGGCACACATTATCTACACCATAACATCCTACCCCTGATCCTCAAAGGTTTATGTCTATCTCATAACACAAGATGCATTTAGTCCATCTGCAAACATCCCCAAGCCTTAACTGTTCCAGGATTTCTCAAAAGACTGAATTTAAAATCTTCTCTGAGAGGGGCTGGGGATTTAGCTCAGTGATTAGAGTGCTTGCCTTGCAAGCACAAGGCCCTGAGTTCGATCTCTGGCACCACACAAAAAAAAAAAAATTAAAATCTCCTCTGAGACTTAAGCCAAACTAAACTGTGAGTCCTTGTTAAAAAAAAAATCAATAAGATAGCTACATACTTTCAAAATACGGTGGTACAAGGTAAACACTCCCATTCCAAAAGGAAAGATCAGCAAGGAGTCGGTGGACCAAAGCGAGACAGAAGCCCAGCAGGACAAACATTAAATCCTGTAACTTCATGTCCAGCATATGGGGCATGAATGTGGGCTCCCAAGGACATGGAATGCCCCACCCCTTTGGTTTTACAAGGTGCAGCCCACAAGGACTCTCTACTGGGCTGGCTCTATTCACTGCCTGTAGCTTCCCTTTTGCAGATATTACACGTTCCTGGCTTCTCTAACTTCCTGGGATCTCCAATGCAAATTTACTGTCATGGCTTCTCTATGCTTGGACCTGTCAAAGGGCGCTTGCATAAAATTTGTTCCTGACATACCTCTCCTGACATTCCTCCCCATCCGTGGAAATCATGGGGGATCCTCATGGCTCCTTAACTCTTGTACTCTGCATACCTGCAAAGTCAGCATCATGTGGGCAACAAACACCAAGGTCTGCTGCTAGAATGAGCTTCACCTGGACCCAGTTTAATCACAGGTGCAGCCGCCTCTGAGTGCCTTGACTGCATACAGGAAAACAGTTCCCAGGGAAACAATTCCCTAAACAGCCCAGTGTGAGCGAAATGCCCTGGGGGCCTTTTCTCTAATGAAAGCGCTTGACAAAAGATTATACTTTTACAGATTTAATCCTGAAATGGGTGAGATCTCTCAAGTCTTATCTTTTATTTTTATTTACCAAGAACATATATTGGTACATTGTAGATATACATAATGATCACATTCATCATAGTTAATTTTACCTGTACATGATATATCTTGGCTCCCCTCTTCCCCACCCCTCTCTTCCGCTGCCCCTCCCTTCCTTATTTACAGTAGCTTTATTTACATTTTTCCATTTTCTTCTGTTTTTCTTTTCTTTTCCTTTTCTCTTCCTTCCTTCCTTTCCCCCCTTCATATATCTCTTCTTGATGTCTTCCCAGAAGAATTAAAAACATCGTATCACAGCGATATATACACAATCAAACCTATTCTTGTTTGATTGTATTCGCTAAAGATTTCCAGTGTGATTTTGAAAAGGAATGGTAAGACCAGATGTCTTTACCTTACTCCTGATCCTAGGGGAAAAGCTTCTCATTTCTCACTATTTTTTAGGGCGAGGGATCAGGGATCGAATTCAGGGCCTTGTGCTTGCTAGGTAAGCACTCTAACCACTGAGCTAAATCCCCAGGCCCTAGTTTCTCACTATTATGATGTGATTTTGATTTTGATTTTGTAGATATTCTTTATTAAGGTGAGGAAGTTCCACTTCTTTCTTAGTTTACTGAGAGCTTGTATTATGAGTGGGTTTGGATTTTGTCACATATTTGTTCTGCATCTACTGATGTGATCATGTGATTTTTCTACTTTAATGTGTTACTATGATGGATAACATTAATTTTCTAATGTTGAACCAGTCCTACAGTATACACCTAGGCTACGTCCTGCTTGGTCATCCTGCATAGTTCTCTTTACACAGAATTACATTCAATTAGCTAATAATTTATCGAAACAAATTTTAATATATCCATGAGAATTATTGCTGTATAGTTTTCTTCTTTTGGTAATGTTTTAGTATGGTTTTGGTAATAAGGTGGTTTTAATCTCGTGGAATGAATTAGAAAATATTTTCCCTGCTTCTGTGTTCTGAAAGAGCTTGTAGATAATTAGTAGAATTCTTTTTTTAAATGATTGGTGGAATTCACCAGTCACCTCCTCTGAGCCAAATGCTTTCTTTTTGGAAGGCTATTAATTATTGATTCATAAGTATATTTATCTATTCATATGGTCTATTTCTTCTTTTATGAGTTTTGCTAATTTGTGTCTTTCAGGAAATCAGTCCATTTCATCCAGGGTTATCAAATTTACAAGCTAGAATTGTCATATTCCTTTATCAACCTCTTAATGCCAGTGATATCTATAATTTTATCCCTTCTTTCATTTCTGTTATTAGAAATTTGTGTCTTATCTCTTTTTGATTGTTAGCATGAGGATTAGCAATGTCATTTATCTTTTCAAAGAACCAGCTTTTGTCTTCGCTGATATTCTGTATTGATTTCCTATTTTCAATTTCACTGATTCATTCTCAAATTTTTGTTGTTTTTTCCACTTACAATGAATTTAATTTGCTCTTCTTATTGTAGGAGACTGAAGTGGAAGCTTAGATTACTGGTTTTAGATCTTTCCTTTTTTTTAATATATGCATTCCATGCTAGATATTTCCCTCTAAGCACTGCTTTCACTGCATCCCATACATTTTGAGAAGCTGTGTTTTCATTTCCTTTTAGTTTAAAATGGTTTTGGAAGCTTTGTTTCCATTTTTTCTTTTTTTTCCCATTTTCCCTTCTGTTTCTTACAAAACTTTTGTAAATAAGAAGGGAGGAGGGGGTGAAGGGAGGGTGGGGGAATGGGAAAAAAAAAAGAAACAGCAAGATATATCATGTACAGGTTGAAAACCCCTGTGATGAATGTTATCACTATGTACATCTAAAATATACCATTAAAATAAAATTTAAAAACAAACAAAAATAAAATGGTTTTTGAGATTTCATCCTTAACCCATATATTATTTATGTTTTGTTTTGTTTTTTGAGACAGAGTCTTACTATGTAGTTCAGGTTGGCCTATGAATTTATTGTATTTCTCAGGCTGGCCTTGAACATGAGGTGATCCTCCTGACTCAGACTCCTGAGTGCTGGGATTGCAGGTGTATGCCACCATGCCTGGCTCCATATGTTATTTTGAAGCGTGTAATTTAATCTCCACATATTTGAGGATTTCCTAGGTATCGACTACAGACTAAGTTCAACTTTACCATGGTCTGAAAGTACTGTACATTAAATAGCAACCATGGCTCCGATTTTGAATTTCCCAAGAGTATGATACTCAGTACTTTCCTAGTGCTTCTCAACAGCAGTGAGCCGCAGCTCCCAACCAGCTACACACTCTCAAAGTTAAGCAAATAGTAACTTACATGACAGCATAACTTGTTGCTTAGCTATAATGTTTGATAGTTAGGTATATTAAATGCATCTTCAACTTTGTCAAGATGTACCCCCAGCCTTGCTGGGGATGAAGCCCTTAATTACAATGGACCCTTGGTGCACACATTGAAACCACATCCAAACCATTGCATAGGTCAATTGGCAAGAGAGTTTCCAAATTTTTGTTTGTGAGAGAAAGTCTTTCTCTTTCACCTTTGAAGTATGATTTCATGGCATATGGAATTCTAGATTAGTGGTTCTTTCTCTCTCTCAACACTTCAAATGTTTCACCCTGCTCTCTTTCTTGATAGTGTGATATGAAGTACTGGATAATAGGAATGTCCATAAATAGGCTTTTAGTAACTTTTCTACAATCCAATGATTATGGCTGTTCTTTGAGCAGGCCTAGGCCTCTGGGCTATGAAATTGCTTTTTTCTCTCGGTGTTTTTCTCCCTCACTCTGTTGGGACCCATGGTTACAGTTTGCTGGAGTTATCCTTCCATGTGGAATTCTAGAGTAAGATAGAGTTGGGGAGTTTCGTTTCTTCCAGGTCAGTTAAGCTTTGTTTAACTAGTTTTTCCTGTGGAGAGACTTCATTAAGAAGACAAGGGACTCGTCCATTTCAGACTGGTTCCTTTTTATCTTCCCCTACTGGAGACATGAGGGGTTTTGGTGTTAGAACATGCCTGAGCTCCTGGAGGTAAAACTCACAAAAATGTACCCCTCCTCCCATTACTGGGTGCCCTGGAATTTTTTAACTCTGAGACCTGTACACA
Source organism: Hystrix cristata (assembly GCA_004026905.1). Taxonomy (NCBI): domain Eukaryota; kingdom Metazoa; phylum Chordata; class Mammalia; order Rodentia; family Hystricidae; genus Hystrix; species Hystrix cristata. The sequence goes on along the minus strand of PVJO010007159.1, from coordinate 42,689 downwards.
CCTAGCCTACAAAAATGTACTGATTACAATTGAGGACGTCCCACGCCATTACCGATTCCCATGCCGGGTACTGTTCTGTTGTCTTGCAAGTCTCTGTATCTACCCGTCTCTCCACTTTTCAGAGCAGTAGTTTGCCCTGGGAACTTGCTTCTCTTCTATGTCTGAAAACGTGTGTTGGTTTTTCAGTTTGTTCAACTTCTTTTGTTGTTAAGATGAAATGGCAGCTTCTAAGCTCCTTTCATGCAGAACTGGAAACCGAACGTCTCCTATCACAATTTTTTAACTTTAGTTTATCGCAAACATAAGGACTGATACCTAACATTTGCCGTTAGTAACATTTATTTTCTCAATCACTGTTTTTAATATTCACAACAACTCATGTGCACATTATGCAACTGGAGATCAAAGAGATTACATGACTTATGCAAAGTCACACAGAGAGTAAGCTGCAGGGAGAGCGACTCCAACTCCGGCTTGTTTGCCACTAAGATAAGTGGACTTTTGCCAGTGCCAAGTGGTATCCAAAGCTCTTAGGTCGCTCAGATGCCATAATATGTCTTGTAGTTGACAAAGAACAGATCACTATTCAATTTTCTATAAAAATACATCAGGCAATGGTGAAGATTGGGGTCATCCCCACCTTAACCTCACAGAATAAGGGGCAAGTATGGTCCCTAAAATAAAACCAAAAGGTCTAATAATACCCAGAATTATAAAATGGTTTCAAAGTCCCTCCTTCCTGGTGGATGATATGCCCTATATAATCCCCTAACTTTGAGTATGCTAATCAATTGACTATGAGTTCATCAAAAAGGATAAATTTCTGTGTGGGCTTCAGCTAATCATGTAAGCCTTCGAAAGATGGCCCAGGTCTCTTCTAAAGTTGGAGCGTCAAAGCAAGTATAGTGCTCCCCCACTGGCCTTGAAGAAATAAACCACTGTATTGTGAAGTATGTATAAACAGGGGAATCTACCAGGAGCCAAGGTCAACGATCCTATAATAGCAAGGAAGTGAAACCTGCTGACATCCTAAGTGAGCTTAGAAGGGAACTGCAGCCTCCAGATGTGCACACGTGACACATGTGGTTGGAACTTCATGAAACCTTGAGCAGAGGATCCAGCTCAGCTGGAGCAGGACTTCTGAGCCACAGAAACCACGAAATAATAAAATCATGTTGTTTGAAAATGCTAAGTGTGTGGTCATTTATTATGCAAACACATAAAACTAACGCTTGTTCCTTATTTTGTCTGTGGCTAAAATACCAGATACCCTTGTCTTAGTCTGTTTTGTGTTGCTATAACAAAATACCTGAGACTGAATAATTTATAGTGAATGAAAATTTATTTTCTCATCATTTTGCAGGCTGGGAATCCAGCATTAAGATGCTGTCATCAGGTGGCCTAATTATTTCTCAGAAACTCTACCTCTTAGTACATAGTTTAAGAGGGGACAAACCTCCGAACCATCTTAACCCCATCCATGACCCTCTCCTGTTCTAGGTGATCAGGGTTGTTGTGGAGAGCAGGCCGGCTATGCTAAGGTGAGACAGACAGATGAGAAATTTATCTCAGTGAAGAGGAATTTGCATGTTTCAGGATTAGAGACCACATAGCATGCACAGAAGGCTGAGGGTGAAGGGAGAAAGTGCCTCACACTGATTTGAAACATCACAAAATGCTTTCAGAACATTTGCACTTTACCATATTTGTGAAAGAGAAAGAAGGGAAAAACCCTTCCTTCAACCATTAGTGCTTCTTTGGCAGAACGTCAGATGAAGGACTCCCAAAGTACACATTATTGACCCTAACAGCTTTTAGGTTTTTTGCAGATGGCAGAGAAAAAATTTTCAACAGAAGTTTGAAAAGAGTCCATTCAGTGGGGAGAGGAAAATTTTTTTTTTCTGTCAACTAACTTGGAGACTGAATAACTAAGTGATTGAGTTTTTCCCCTTAGGATGGGACCAGCTGACACATTAATTGAGAGAAGCAGCATTTCCTCCTAACTCTAGAGAAGAAAAGAGTTTTATTTTTACAGTTGATATATTCCCTCTGAGTAGAGAGGCATGAAAACACTTCATGTTGTGAGTTAATTTCATTTATCTTAAACTAATTAAATACTTCCTTCCTTCTGCCTCCCCCTTTGGGGGTAGTGAGGGGGAAATTCTAGACTGGCCTCTAATGCCAAAGGTGAGAGGGCTAGAATCCAGAAGTAGTGGGCTCTAGGTTTTTTCTTCCCTCTCTTCTCTCTCTCTCAAAGATGAGAAAGTTATCTCAGCAAAGATAACTTTCTTCCCCCTTCCCTCCCTCTCTCTCTTCTCCTTCCTTCCTTCCTTCCTTCTTTCCTTCCTTCCTTCCTTTTTTGATACTGAGGATTAAACCCAGGACCTGCACCCAGTGCTACATCTGCAGGCTATTTTTTATTTTTTATTTTGAGACGAGGTCTCACTAAGTCATCCAAGGGGGGCTCGAACCTGTTATTAATTTTCCTCAGCCTCCCAGAGTACTGAGATTACAGGTGTGTGCCGCCACACCTGGCTTATATCTTTCTTTGAATATGAGATATATGTCATATAACATTAAACTGACCATATATATATGATTAGGTGGTTTTCAGTACATTCACTATATTGTATAACCACCACCATTTAATTCTAGAACTTTCCTATTCCACCCTCCAACCTTATACTTATTAATAGTCAATCCCAATTTCAATTGTCCTTTTCTCCTTCACCTGCTGTATTAGTCAGCTTCAAGTTACTACAATGAAATAGTTAAGGCAATTAATTGATAAAGAGAGAAGGCTTGTTGGACATAGAGGGAAGTTTAAAGTCATGGTGCCTACATGGGCTCAGCTAGTAAGTGTGGTAGATGGTGGTGCATCATGGTGGGAACTCCAGTAGGAGGTATACGCTCACACTTTGAACCAGAGCAGAGAGAAAGATGATTCTTCTGTGGTAAGATGGGAACCGAGAAACTCTTCTTGTGGTGGAAGACAACATTGCAAGAGAACAAGTGTGACAGTTATACTAGGTTGTCAGCTTGATTGGCTTGTGAGCCACCTAGGCGATTGGTAAGCACACTTTGGAGCATGTCTGGGTGGGACATGGAGGAGTGACCTTGGCCACTTCCTCTCTGGCACTGTTTCCCTGCTCTGCTTCCAGACCAACACGAAGTGAGCAGCTCTGCTGTACCACACCCTGACACCATGATGTTCCTGCCTTGGACCCAGCTGAGCATGGGTCCCAATAAGGAGTAGCGGTCAAGTATTGTGTCCCAGCAATCACAAAGCTGACTAATACGTCAAGCAAAGCAAGGAGGCACATTGAAAAACTGCTCATCTCTCACACACTCACATCTCATGGGCTAAAGGAAGTCAGACCCAATGTTAGTGTGGTGGGGATACAGCCTCCCTTGGGAATGGACATGTGCTGAATGGCCTGCAGACTCCCTCTCACACCCTCTGCCTGAGGAGGCTTGGGGCGAGGGAGGGCTTGCTCTCAGGCTCTGTGCTCCTTGTTCCCTTCAGCACCTCGTTTTGACCATTTCCCCGCATAGCTCTCTCCTCAACACATCACACACTCAGCTGTCACTTCACCCTGCCCGTGGCTGCTCATCTTTCTCTTGTGTCAGAACCGCGGGCACACTTGGTGGTTACACTTTCCCTCAGAAATGTCATCTATCTCTAGGACACTGACTTATGGCCCTGACCCGTGTCACCCTTGGTTTCTAGGCTTACCTTCTCCTACCTTCACCAGTATACAAGCAGTTTCTCTGGAATTCACCTCAAAATCAGCATGTCCCAAACCAGATCTTTTTTCAAGCAGCTACTCTGTCAGGTACACCTTTACTCCCATGCGTTTTTGTGAAGCCTTCATCTTTTTGCCCCACACGTCTTAGTTACTTTGTCATCATAGAGACACAATACCCGACGCCCACAATTTAAAGGACGAAAAGTTTATTCTGGCTCGAGTTTTTAGAGGTTCCAGTCCTTAGTAGGCTGGCTCCAAGACAGGGTGGCATGGCTGTGAAGCAGAGAGAGACAGAGAGAGAGAGAGAGAGAGAGAGAGAGCGAGCGAGCGCCAGGCCATGCCCCCAGTGAACCACCTCCCAAATCTATTTAACTATAAACTCATCAGTGGACTAATCCACTGATGAGTATCATGCCCCCAGGTTCGAGTTACCCCCCCCAAACCTGACTATGAGTGCATGAAGTTTTGGAGGGACATCCAGATATAATCTATAACACCATGTTTCTTAGTTTTGAGGTCTTAAATCACATGTCCTTAAATTTTTCTTTCTTTCATTGCCATCTATTTAATCAATCACTAATCTCTCTCTGATCTTACTCATGTTCTTCTAGTATCACATTCCTCATTGATCTACAAATATCTAAAGAGGTGCCATAATGTATCACTTCCTAACCACCCACCTGCCAATCATTAATCAGCTTCCCGTTATGTATAATGGTCTTTTCTGGATGTTTCAGATAAATGGATCATGTAATATGTGACCTTTTGTCTGGCTACTTTCACTTATCATGTTTTCAAAGTTCACCCATGTCAAACCATATATCATTAGATGATTCTCCTTGATAGCTAAGTAATATACTATTGTGTGATTATACTGCTATTTGTTTATCCATTCACACATCAATGGACATTTATAGTGCTTCTACTTTTTGCTGCCATAAATATCTCTTTCTACCAACATTTGTAGACATGTTTTTGTGTGAAAATATGCTATCAATAATTTTGGGGATATACCTAGGAGTTAAACTACTAGGTCATATAGGAAATCTTTTAGTTAACATTTTGAGTAACTGTCAAGCTATTTTCTTCAGGGGCTTAAGCATTTTACAACCCGCCGATAATGGAAAAGTATTCCATTTTTCTACATCCTAGCAAACACTTGTTATTTTTCATTTTCTTTATTTTACCATTCCATCCTAGTGAGTATGAAGTGGTATCTCATTGTGGTTTTTATTTGTGTCTCCTTCATAACTAATTATGCTGAGTGTATTTTCATTGGCTTATTGGCTATTTGCATGTTTTCCAGGGAAGAGTGTCTACTTAAGCTTTTTGCTCGTGTTTAATCTAGTTGTTTGTCTTTTTGGTCTTTGACTAACAGGAGTTTATTATATATTCTGAGGGTAGGGGGTTTAGCTCAGTGATAGAGTGCTTGCCTTAGCAAGCACAAGGACTTGAGTTTGATCCCCAGCATCCACACATGCACATGCACACACACACACACACACACACACACACACACACACACACACACAAACACATACATTCTGTATATTACATTCCTATCAGATGTACTATTTGTAAATATTTCTCTTATTTTGAGGAGTATCGTTACACTGTCTTGAAATGCCTTTAATGAACTTTTTTTTAAAATGTTGATCAAGTCTAATGAATCTATTACTTTGGTGATTATAGTTTTGATGTCATGTTTATGAAACAATTGCCAAATCAAAGGTGTTGCAGATTTGCTTCTATGCTTATTTCTAAGAAATGTTATAGTTTTAGCTCTTCTGTTTAGTTCTTTGATCCATGTTCATTTTTTATTACGGTGTCTGGTAGGGGTCCAAATTCATTCTCTCATATCTGGATATTTAGTTGTTTCAGTATTATGTCTTAAAAAATAAATTTCTTCCCCCATTGAATTATTTTGGTATTTGTGTCAAAATTAATTACACATAGATGTATGGATTTATTTCTATACTCTCAATTCTATACACATTCATGAAGAATAAATATTCATAAAGAATACTTATGTTTATTCTTTTTGGTTTGGTTGGTTGCTTTTTGTATGTTTGTGTTTGTCTTGTTTTTTTGAGATGAGGTCTCACTTTGTAGTTCAGGCTGGCCTTGAACTCACTATGTAGCCCAGTCTGGCCTCAAACTCACAGTGATCCTCCTGCCTCAGGCTCCCGAGTGCTGGGATTACAGGCGTGCACCACCACACGCAGCTATGTCTATCTTTATGCTGGTGCTAAACTATCTTGATTACGGTAGCTTTGTACTTTGCTTTGAACTTACACTTTGAGAAGTCCTTCAACATTGCTCTTTGTACCAAGTTCTGAGCGTTCACTTTGGGAAGCACAAGTCCTCCCAGTTTGTTCTTCTATTTTGACAATTCTGGGTATCTTGAATTTTAGGATCAGCTTGATTGTAGCTTCTTAAAGCAAGTTGAACTTATAGCCCCAACCCCAGTTCCCTGTCAGTTAAAAGTTGTTTTCATTTCCGAGGTGGTGAGGGTGAGGGTCCACAGAATAGACAGTGGGGATGCAGGCCCCAGGCCCTTACGACTACATGAGTTCTGGTAGCAGAATTTGTTAGCTCAATCAGCAATCAGGTTGAAAGCAGGTTTTTATTTAGTACTTCGAGGCTAGCATCTGAAACTTTATCCTTGTAAAATTTCTCAAATTTTATTATTTTTACAGTGCTGGAAATCAAATGCAAGGCATTGCACTTATCAGAAAAGTGTTATACTACTGAGCTACCTTTCTAACAGCAATCCTGGGTGATGTCAGTACTGTCGTTCCCTGAACCACACTTTGGGAATCAAGGCACGGTTGATATTTGTATTATTTCAACAGTCACAGAAGAGGGGCTGGGACACGGAAATGGCACTTAGAGTCATCCAGAACTTTTTTCTTTTGGTGCTGGGGATCAAACTCAGGGCCTTGTGCTTGCAAGGCAAGCACTCTAACCACCGAGCTAAACCCTCAGCCCCAGAACATTTTTTTAAAAGGAAGGAGGAAAGGAAGGAAGGAGAAAGGGAAGGAAAAAAGGAAAGGGAAGGAAAGAAAAAGAAAAGAAAAGCAAACCAAGCCAGGCCAATAGGGGATAAGAAACGGACTGGAGACAGTCCACGTCCACAGAGCCTAGGTTGAGATAGAGCTGCATCTGTGAATTCTGGTCTCAGACTGATTGATATGTGTTGATTCCCAAACTGTGCCTGCCTTCTATGTCAATCACTTTCCATTCTGCCCAAAGAACTGCTCCTGCCACAATCTCCAGACAATTATTCTCTCCTTTGCAGCTTGTTTTCAGCAGATTTACTCAAAAGATAAACATTAGAATTGAAAAGGGTGTTGAAACATGATGGGTATTCACATAGGCAATTATCTGTAGTCCCTTAGAGCTATTTCTGGGCATAAAAGTGGGAGATAGGCTATATATAAATGCAGGCAAAGTGTCTCCCTTCCATTGTTTACAAATATACAGAATATACAGAATTACACATTCTATTTGTGGTAGGCAGAATTCTGAGGTAGTTCCCAAGATTTCTCACACCCTGGAGTATATATTCTATGTAACCCTAGAGACTATGAATATGATAGATTTTATTCCCATAATTCCTTGTTATTATATGACACAGCTGATTTTAAGAGAGGGAGATTATCTTGGTCATCTTGATTTAATCACATGAGCCCTCTAAATCAAAGGTCACAGATGTGGAAGTCAGATCTGAAGCACAAAGCAGATTTGACATATCATGACCTGCCTGAAGATGAAAGGGCTCACATATGGAGAATTGGGACTTCAGTCTAGTCCTCCTCCAGTCCAGTGAGGAACTAAAATTTACCAACAAGGAGAATAAAACTGAGAGCATATTTTTCCCTAGAGACTCCAAATGAAAACAGTCCTGGCTGCTGGACTTTCGACCTCTAGAACTGAGAGTTTTATGTAGCCACGAAGTTTGTGGCGATTTGTCATGTGGTGATAGAAATACTGCACTTCTTCATCACTGACTGAACTGTTCATCTATTTTGTCTACATTATCAGGGAACTCGGAGTCAAATTTGTTGCAGAAATGTTCACAGTTGTGGAAATCTTTATGTATTTTTGATGTTTTTCTCTTAGTCATGGCTTTCTGCAATTTTGGGTATTTTTGCTTGATTACTCTATTGTTAATTATGTTTTAACATTCAATTTTATGTAATCTTTGTTTTAGTCTCATTATAAAAGCAATATGTGCTGATTGTGGACAGTGTGGAAAATACAGTTAGGCACAAGAAGAAAAATGAAGTGTTAGAATTCTGTCACTTCATCTGGAGAAAACAACTGTTAATGTTTCCTTGAATTTTTCCAGTCTTTTTCCCTATGTCCATATGCATATTTTTATACAATGAGATCATACTGTATTATTGTGCATATTCTTTTTGTAACTGTCTCAAAACCTTTGAGGAAAAAACCAGATAGAAGTTAACATATATTCAGTGGTTCGAAGGTATTTTTCTTTGAGCAGCTGGCTATTTAGGTCAGCAGATATCTTTTTTGTTTGCTTACTTCCTGCTGTTACTCGCATGACACTGTGTTAAAGGTGTTCATCTGTGTGAAAGGTCCCCAAGTCCACCACAGGTCCAGCGATTTCCTAGGAGGATTCACAAGGCCCAGCATAGAGTCTTATTCATATCATAATCTATTGCAGGGAAAAGATGGAAAGGAAAAAACAGCAAAGAGAAAAGTCACATGGGAAAACGCAACACAAGATTGCTCTCCCAGTGGAGCCATGGGGGAAGCATTTAATTCCTGCAGCAAGGACTTGTGACAGCACATGCTGAGTGTTATCTACCAGGGCGGCTTTTAGTGACTCAGGGTTCAGGATTCCTATTGCAGTGGTCATGCAGGCACCCTTTGCCTAACGTGTACCAGAATTCCAAACTTCCAGAAGAAAAGCCAATGTTCAGCATCAATCATTTTGTTTGGATAAGCACTTTAGGCATAGCAATCCCCTCTTTTCAAGAGCTGAGAGTCTAACCAATAGCTAACTCTGAAGTAGGCCTAAGTACCGCTGTGTTAAATCTTTCTGCATATCACCTAAGTGCTCTGTTCCATGGTTTCCCTGCAGTTTGGGCAATACCTTGCACCTTAGCTATACATTCTCCCTCCTACAGGGTACATTAGCATGTGCACATATGAGAATTAGCTCTATTTATCGTATTTAAGTCAGTCATTAGCAAATGTTAATTTAAGGTCTTGTAGAGTTAGACCGGAACTGACCATGAAAGAGCAAGACCGTGCTGAGAACTGATGCTCTTGGTGTTCCTTCAAGAGAATCTAGTTGGGGAGGAGAATTATAGAGCCTTGCACAAAGGAGGGCAGAACACTTCTCAGAGCACCTGTCCCCTCTGATCCAGGTCCATGTTGGTTAGCCCCTTATGGGGTGACCAGAAGGAAAGGACTATCTTTGTCTTTGCTGGTAGGTTTCCTGTGATTTTGCTGGATGCGCATATAAGCCACTTAAGGTACGACTAGCGTGGATGGTAAGGATGATGGATGTGGGGCTATCTGTAGGTGGACGTACTGGCATGTGACACTATCTTCCTCTGTCCTCTTCTTTAAGGACCAAAAAACCTTCTCACATTATTTACCCTCCCAGTGAGGTGAGCAAGTGTATCCAAATGCCTTATTTGGGGTCAGGCTCACACCCAGGGAAAGGGACGCTAGAGGCAGGGAAGTAGCATGGGTCCTTGTTAGCTAATTTCATCATGGAGAATATACAAACTCATTGAATCATATGTTCAAGGGTTTTCAGAGCTACTTTTGAAATATTATGATAAACTAATTTGAATGTTGAGTCATAGAAAATAAAGTTGTAGTATAGAAAAGCTGCTTTTCTATTGTGATATAATTCAAAAGCCACAATGAGCCTCCATGCTCATTTGTAAAATGAGGGGTAAGATTAATATCTAGCTGTAGGGGTGTCCTGCAGGGTAAATGAGATGGCGTATAAATCAACAGGCATCAGTTCTTTCCCTTTTCTCCTAATTCTTCACATTTACATGCTGTTGCAATTACAAAGCACTTTCATTTTCAAGCTCATCTGATCCTCAAACATGTTCCACAAGGTAAGCAGCATAAAGACGAATAAAGGGCCTCAGCTTTCAGCAGGCCTGCATATACTTTCACATCCCTGGATGTGAGTTTCAGATCCAGTCTCAAAAACTTTTCTGTCTCCATTGTCCATTTTATGAGTAAGACATAATGAGGAACTGGTGGAGAAACCAACCACATATGAAAACCCTGCTAGTATTCAGGGAAGCTTTTTACCAAGTAGCAACTGAGGGGTTTTTTTTTTTCTCTTGTGGGCCAACGACATGATAAAAGAACTCCTTTACTCAGTTAAATTTCTCCTGTTCAGTAGAGTTTTACACACAAAGGAGTATTTAATACATGATTGCATCTTACTCACCTCAATCTATTTTAATCATTAAAATTCTAAACATTAAGTCCAGCAGACTTATAAAAAAGGATCTGAAAATAGGGAACATAGTACAGATAGAGAAATATTAAATTATATTACCCAAAGCACTTAAGTTCTTATTCTGTAATATCTTAATATTCTGAGAAATAATTTTATTGTCTGCTCAGTTTTGCAAAGTCAGGATGTTCTGCTTTGAAGGAAACCAGAGATTCACTCTAGGTCATGCTGGTACATTGAAAAGTCACCCTCCGGATAAATCATTGCCTAGATTCTTCTTTGGGATTCAAATAAGATTTTGAGGAGTTGGAATGAACTGAAACTTGTACTTAATATACCACAAGCAAAAAATCAGGGTCTTTTTTTTTTATTAGCGTATGCTTGTGGTACATAATAATTACATTTATCTTGGGGAATTGGTACATACACATATTGTATCTCGGTCATTTTTACTCTTCACTGCTCTTCCCTCTCCATTATTTCCCAGATCCCCTTTCCTAGCTCCATAGAGTTTACCTCCCTGTTTCCTACCATCTTTCTTTTATGTTGTTCTTTAAATTATTTGGTTTTGGTTTTCTCATATTAGAAAAACCATGCGATATTTAACCCATGTCTCACTTATTTCACTTAGCATAATGGTCTGAAGATCCATTCATTTTCCTACAAATGACTCAAATTTATCATTCTTTATGGCTGAGTCATATTCCGGCATGTATATATACCTTATTTCTTTATCCATTCATCTGTTGATGGATGTATAGGCTGCTTCCGGGATTTGGCTATTATGAATTGTGTTGCTATAAACATGGGTATGCATGGATCCCAGTAATATAATGCCTTTAACCCTTTTGGGAAGATACCTAGAAGAGATATAGCTAAGTCAAATGGAACTTCTGTTTTAGTATTTTGAGGACTCTCCATACTGATTGGTGACATACTGAAGTATCTCCTGGAGTCCAAGGAGAGAGGACCAAGTGACCGGAAAACCCTCAGGAGATCAAATTAGCTACTGTCATTTCAAAGCTGCTTCTTTCTGGGCTTCTGCCAAGACTGACTCACTTTTCAAACTGGCTTCCCCTGCTTTGACACCTGCAGAATTGAAGGTCGCTGCTCTATGGTGGATCACATGACCAATCCTAGTCTAATAAGCTGTGACTAGGAGGACTGAGTTGGAAATAGACCTAACTGAGCCAATGAGAGTCTCTTCTGGATCGAATATGAGTAGCATCTATGGGCAAAAATGAGAATGGGTTTTTGTAATGAATAAGACAAATTCACAGATATAATAAGCATTCTCAATGTAGTAATCATTATTATTATTATTCAAAATCCTACTTGGGTGTTCGCTGTCCAGGTTGCATGCCATCTCCTTCATTCTCCTGGCCCCAGATAGAATTAGTCACTTCTTTAGCACCCTTGCTGCTGACCTTTTCATGTTTTTCTTTTCACTGTTCAAGTCCCCTGTTATGTTGTACTTATTCATTGGTGTGCCTGCCTCTCAATCTAGATTATAAGATCCTTGGGCAAGTATTGGAGCCATGTCCTCCTCTCTTTGAACGCTTTACTAGGTATGGAGTCTTGGGCAGTGCCTGAGGGATGGTACGTGGGCCAGAACCGCTTGCTTAACTGAATGGAAGGCATGTGGTAGGAATAGCAACTCAACGTTGTCTTCAGAATCAATCTGTGCTGCCTGTAGTAGAAACTGGGGGATGGGATTTTTTTTTTTAGATTTTTATTAAAATTTATCCAAAATGACACAAACTTACAGACAAGCTTACAGACCACAATTAATTGTACCTTTTGCTTATGACAGTGAGCAATGTAAACAACCACCTACATACAGCAGTAAGTCACAACTATATAAAATTACTATAGTACCCAGTTTTTTCTTTGATCTTGCTGGAATATATTTTTTACTTCCAACTAGGAAAGTGAAAGGTTGATTTCCAAATTAGAGCTTATCTTTGGGGACTTAATAAATGTGGATCAAATGCATATTGACAAGGTTTTGTCCTAGGTTATTTTAGTGGCTCACTGGTGGAGGATTTTAATCAAATTAATATATATGGGGCAAGTGTTTCTAGTTAAGCCCTTCAAACTTTAAGAGATGACTCTGGAGTGGGAATGCTGGGTTCAAGCGTCTGTGCGTTATACAGAATGGTATATACCCAGTATCATTTCCACAATGACATGAGTCCACGTGCTGATTAACAAAGGGATTAAATCTTCAGCCTCAATCCCTGTTCCTGGCTTCTTTTCCTTAAACTCTCTATTCCCTTTTCATGCTTTTGCCCACTTTCCCTTACAGTTGCTTCTTCTTCCTCTGCTAAATAGTCTCCATTCCTCAGTGGTTAAGTGGCGCTGGGGTTTATTTGTTGCAGGTGTGTGTGTATACATAGCTCCAGTGTTTTTAGTTTTGTGATGTGATGGCCTTCATAGCACACAGGCACCTTTATTTCTAAAATTGACGTTAATATACATCCACTTAAATTAATGTTGTCATCTCAAGTAGTTTACCTGGAGGGAGTAAATTCACATGCCAAAGTAAAGAAAAAAGGAGACGGGGGAATATCTTCACCATTTATTTAACCTGTGAATAACCCAGGAGGGTAAGGAAGGCGGTTTTTGTGATCAATTCCACTGAGGAAATGCAAAAAGGAGGGAGTTCAGTGAAGTAGTTTGCTATTAAGGAGCAAGGGTAGGATTTGAAACCTAGATCCTCTAATTTCCAATCAATGCTTTTTCCTTTCTACCTGGACAGTTCTCAAATATGGTGCCTTTAAAGAAAAACAACGTCACTGGGCATGCTAGCGCATGGCTGTAATCCCAGCACTTGGGAGGCCGAGGCAGGAGGATCGTCACGAGTTTGAGGCCAGCCTGGGCAACACAGTAACTTCATAGTAACTTCAAGGTAAGACTGAACTACATAGTGAGACCCTGTCTCAAAACAACAGCACCCCCCAAAAAAAGAAGGAAAAAAAGGAAAAAAGAAAAAAAGAAAAAAACTCATCTCTTGCATATCATTTAACAAACAATCAGATTTTAATACTTGAGACAAGGGGGTGAGCAAACTATAGCCTGTAGGCCAAATCCAGCCTGCTACCTATTTCTGTAGGCTTTAAGAAATTTAATAGTTAAAAAATTGAATGAATAATATTTCTTGGCACACGAGAGTGATATGAAATTCAAAAGTTAATGTCTATAAATAATTTTATAGAAACTCAGCCATGCCCACTTTTATATTGTCTGTGGCGACTTTCATACTAAAATGGCAGAGTTGAACAGCTGCTTGCATGCATTCATATGACTATAGACTATATGGCCCACAAGCTGAAACTACATACTATGTTGCCCCTTGCAGGAACACTGTTCTGACCACTGATTTAGATCCTTGCTAACTAAAGCACAGTCAGTCCACGCCCTAGCATCCTCGAATCACCTGGGATCAAGTTAGCAGTGCAGAATCTCAGCTGCCTTCCAGGCACCCGGAAGTAGGGCTGGGCAGCTGTATTTTAATCAGAGGCCCTGGTGATTCATATGCACATTAAAGGTTGCAAAGCTCGAGCTCCCAAAGACAAGACAGTGGATGAGGACTTTCCCTTATTATACAAGCAGTGAGTGCATGGCTTCCTGCAAAGGGAACAGGGCTTGGGGTTAGACAGGTATGAATTGAAAATACTGTTTCTTCTGCTGAGTGGCCTTCAGTTTCCTCACCTGTAAAGTGAGGGTAAGTATGTTTTCCTCATACATTTGTTTTAGTTTGGATGGTGTATCAATTTCCTAGTGCTGTCCTAACAAATGACCGCAAAACCGATAACTTAAAGCAGCAGAAATGGATTCTCTCACAGCTCTGGAGGGGTTCGAGAAGTTTGCCATCAAATGTTATGTACTGGGAAGGCTCTCGGGGAGAATCATTCCTAGCCTCTTCAGGTTCTGATGGCGCCAGGTGTCCCTCAGCTGTGCCCACATTTCTTCAACCTTTGCCTCCATCTCCACATAGCTGGCTGCTCCGTGTGTCTCTGTGGCCTCTCCTCCTCTTAAAAGGACGCCGGCCATAGCTTTTAGAGATCACCCTAAATCCAGTAACGTACGATCTAAGATCTTTAACCACGACTGTGAAGATCCTATTTCCAAATAAAGCCACATTCGGAGGGGCTGGCTGTCATGGATTTGGGGGGGTTGCTATTTAACTCACCACAGGTTATGTCGATACAGATTGAGTGTCTGTCACACCGTGGACACTTAAAGCATGATCCCTTTATCTGCTTTTTTCCTTTTAGCCAAATGACTCAAGGGCAGAGACCAGAGCAAGGAACTATGGGAATTTCAAAGGGCGCCTTCCCTAGTTTAACAGAGGAGCATTTATTTCACAAGCACACATGGAAGAAGATGCTTTCCTGACATGCATCCTGCAGCTAAATCAGTACATTTTTCTCCTCTACATTTTGGAGCAAAAGTTTCTTTCAAGTGAAGGAACGGATGAATGAAAAGAAACAAGCCATAGGCGAGAAGGGCCTGGCAGTGCTCTAGTTAATTGACACGCTTATTCTTCCCTCTCTGCCGTGTTGTGCCTGCCTGGGGAGAGGACTAATGTTCTCAGCAAAACTCCTATAGGCTGGAGCTTACCTGCTGTAACCCTGAAGGAGAAGCTCTCCTTCTCTATGACATACATGTATATCGCAAGAGAAAGTGAGACAGGTACCAAATTTCTACTTTTTGAAGAACAAATCTTGACAGGTGCTAGCTTTGGGGTGAATCACATTTGGGGTCTTCTATCAGGAACCACTGGGGACAATTTTCAGATTGGCCAGGTGATGTGACAAGCTCATTTCCCGTTGTTTCTGTATCTGTAATAGCTAAATACCCTTGCTGAAGAAGCACTGGGTTACACTGTCCTCGTGTACTGTACTTCTGTTGAACAGATCTGGCTTATTCTGTATTATCCAGTTAGCCCTGAGTGGCGCACATTACAGTTTTGAATTTCCTGTAAACAGCCTCCTCATAGGAGATATGTGGAAATCGCCTCAGTACCCAGCAACCAAGTGCTGTAATTCTCAGCACACCTGTCTTGGAGCTGAAACAAATCAATAGCTAAATGTGACTGCAGCTAGACTAACTCAATCTTCTATTCTCCAAGGGGGAAAGAGGTGCAACCTTTAATACTGAGGAGCCTGCTGAACAACAGTGGGAGCTTTGGTATTGGTAAGAAGAAATCCACCAGGAAAGGGAAATCTTGGTCTTGGAGACAGTTTTTATTTTTACATTTTACACATTTCTTTTAAATTAGAATTGTTATTTATTTCCTTATCCTGTTTCAGAAATGATAAGGGATAATGAATCATGCCCATTAAAGCTATTTTCTCTGCACATAGCCGTTTAAAAAGAATACACTTTATTTTCCTACAGAAGATTTGGAAGACCAAGGTATGCTTCCCCCAAAATAGGAAATAAAGCTGCCCTTAAAGAATTACACATTAAGTTGAATAGATACTGAATTAGAGCAAAATCACCTTAGAAGTGCTGAGGTGATTCTCAATCCTGGCTGCACATTAGAGTCACCTGGAGAGCTTTTGCAACTATTGCTGCTCCAGGCCCACCACCAGAGATGCTTCTTTAATGGGGCCAGGGCGGGGGGGGGGATCCAGGTTTACTAAAAGCTCCCCAAGAGATTCTCTCTTGCTGTCAGGGTTGAGAATCATTGCCTTATAGAGAGAGAGAGTAGCTTACAGGCATCAGGACCTCACATCCCAGAATGGTTCTAAAGAAAACATCTTTCAAGAGAGGGAAGGGTGTGGTTAGCCAAGGAAGCTTGCAAGTGGGAAGTATGCCTTTGAGCCCTTCTCTGATCACCCATTTTAAAATTTCACTCAACACCCTCCATCCTCCAGTCTGTATCCTCTCCCCAAGCTAACTGTCTTACTTTATGTTATTTTCTATTGAAAATTATAAGCACCAGGAGAATGGTGGAGTCTTATTTGTCTGTTTAGGGAGATAGATGTTTTGTAAATGGAAAGGGGATCAAGAGATGGAGGGAGGAGTGGGGAGGGTGAAGAGGAAATAAAAAGAATGAAGATGTGTTATGTACAGATATCAACTCCCCACGATGAATGTAATCATTATGCACTGCAAACACGTACCGATACAAATTTTAAAAACTTAAAAAATTATTTGCCTGTTTTATTTGCTACTGTGTCTAATGGCTGTTAGAGTATTAGAATCAAACACAAGGTATAGAGTAGACACATATGTAATGAATGAATAAGCAAATTGAATGAATAAGAAACGAACAGATAAACAAGAGGAATCACAGAAGCAAGTATCACTATTTTTTAGCAAGTAATCTCTACTGCAAAAACTATGCAAAGTATTATTTTTATCTGAGTCCATAAAACATTACACAGTAATCATCAATTGCTTATAGTTTGGATTTGACCATGTGTTTGCCTTAGGAGAGAAAGAATATGCTGTCCTTAAAAAGATACAGGTCCTGTGGCAGCAGCGAGTCTCCCTGTGCATTAAGAAATTGGCATGCAGATTACACTTTGAATTGCTATATAAAAGCTCCTATAGGGAGAAAACGAACTGGTTGTGCAAACTGGTTCCTGTGATCTATTTTTCATTATGCATTTATAAATTAACATTTGGGTTTTATACATTCTTCTGTGAACTTGATTGACAAAAGTACACTTTTGGGCAGGGAGTAGATTCATCTCTCCTTCGCATGCGATTCATTCTGGTTTCTGAGATTTCAATGCCAAGTGTTAGACCACAGCAAATTCACCAGGGCTGCAAGGACACCCCTGTGAAGCTCTTTCCACCTACACCGAGAAGAGACTCCCCAAATTCTTTTAATACACACCATATTTTAATAAAGATAAAATATTGTACTGTCCTTGATTATGATTTAAAAAAATTAAACTTCTATGTTGTTATGGTTTGTGTCTAGATGTCCCCCCAAAGCCTCATGTGGTAAGAGATAGCTGGATCTAGAGTGTGTGGTTACTAAATTAATCCATTGATCGGTTTGGCATGGTTCTGCTGGGATCAAGGATGTGACACTAAGATTAAGGGTATTAGGATTAAGGTGGGAGTGCTGCCCACCCTAAAGACAGGTAGCCTGGATAAAATATAAGATACAACAAGAAGCTGGTTAGCTGCTTGCTTGCATTCCTCGCCTACATTCCTGGCATTCCTCACTTACTTTGCTGCCTCTGCCATGCCGCCCTGCCTCGAACCCAGCTGACTGTGGACTGAAACCCCTGCAGACTGTGAGCTAATAAGCCTTTCTTCCCCTAATTTTGGGTGTCGGGTATTCTGTCCCAGCAACGAGAGAAAAGTAACTAAAACATATGTGAAGGTCACTTCTTAAATTTCTTTTCAGGCTACATAAACTGCCCTCTTATCCACCCTACTTCCCACTTTAGATGATTCTGGTTTGTCCATTTGATTGAAAAATTACTGCTCCGAAGGAGCCTTCTACTACCACACTTGTAGGGTTGACATTTCCTCTCGCTTCCACCTGTGACAGTGTATTGGTGACTTGCTTCTGGCTGGGACAAAATATCCAACACCTCCCACAATTTAAAGGAGGAAAAGCTTATCTCGGCTCAGAGTTTCCATTTATTGTTGGCCTGTTCCAAGACAGAAATAGGAAGCAGAGCGATAAGGAAGGAACCAGAGACAAGAATACACTCTACCAGGTCACACCCCCAGTGATCTGCCTCCAACCAGGCCCTGCCTCCTAACAGCCCATTCAGCTACTAAATTTATCAATGGATGAATCCACTGATGAATGTAGCCTCCCCATGACCTAATCACATTCCAAACAAAGGAGACTTCTGGGGGACATTTTAGATCAAATCCTAACAGTCAAGCAGGCCTTCATAGTTGACCGACATCTGTTCCCTCTTAACTCCTATGTAGAAGTCTTGGCTCCTGGACTGAGAAAGCCTGGACAAGTTTCCTTTTTTCACATAGGAAAACTTTTCTCATGCCTTCCAATGTTTTGAACCCAGACTGAAACTAAAACAACAATAAAAACTCAAATAAAACAGAAATAAACTCCCCAATCAGGAGGCATTTCCATTACTTTTTTTCTACAGATCAATTGATCCTCATGAGGTTGGAAAAAGGGAAAGGAATTTGAGCCTGAAGTTGAAGCCACCACCAAGAAATAGCTCCCTGGTCTGTCTTCTGCCCGTGTGTTTGTAGACAGTTCATCAGCACAGCGAAGTCTAGATTGCCATCTCTTCCTGAGGCTCAAGGCTCCCCAGGCATTCATTTTGTGCAGCTGTCCTCAAGCCAAGACATCAGCAGGAACCTTAATAATAGCGATAATAACAACAGCAACAATACGAAATCTGAAGGAATTTGCCAGGAGGTGCTCTGGGAAGGATGTGTTGTCAGCTAATGGAGTCTCTGTTGTAGGTAACTTTTCTGTTTTTCATTCCCCCTGGTGATGACTCTTTCCTATCATTACTAAATCATTTATTCCACATCTATTTAACTTCTTTCTCATCCCTCTGGAGCTGGCTATTCTAACATTAAAGTGCATAGGAATGACCCAGGAATCTTACACTGTAGATTCTGATTTAGTAGGGGCCCACGTTCTGCATTTCTATCAGGCTCTCCAGTAATGATAGTGCTGCTGGTACATGGACCACACTTTGAGTAGCAACATTCTCTTGCTGTGTAATGCTTTCTTGCTGCAGTGAAAGAAATGTTCTATAATGTGCACTGCTCAATATGGTAGCCGCCAACCACATGTCCCCACAGAGCACTTGAAATTTGGCTAGTGTGATTAAAGAACGGAATTTTTAGTTGTAGTTAACTTTAATTAATTTAAATATATAGTGACATACGTGCAGTTCTAGAGTATGAATCAATTGGCAAACTTTTTATGTAAAAGGCCAGATAGCATATATATTTGGCTTTGTGGGCTATAAGGACTCTGTCATAAGTACTCAAACCTACCATTGGAATATGGAGGCAAAAAATCATGGACAGTCCATAAGTGAATAGGCATGGCTGTATTCCACTAAGACTTTATTGATAATAGCAGATCATTCTTTATTCCATTATATATAGGTACCACATTGTAGGAAAATGGATTTACCTGGAAATTATACTGGATTAAATAAATCAGACACACAAGCTTAAATAACATACGGTATCTCTCATTTGAGTGAAGCAAAGTACAAACAAAGAAAATGATAAAGAATGGATAGAAAGGGACAAGAGTACAGATCTTGTCCAATAGGGAAATGGTCCAAGGGAATGAGGATGAGGGCTGAGGAGGAAGGGAAAGGAAAGCGAGAGGAATAAAGATATTCCATGTACAGGAACCTAATAACTCCAATCAATGTAAACGTGTGCCATAACATCAGGTAAGACAAATAACATCAAGTATGTAAAAGGTGATAGGGGAACTAGAGGAGGAAGGGATGTGAGGAAGGAAGGGGAAAGGGGTTAGAAAAAAATGTTGTAATTGTACATGTAACCACTCCCTAAAAGGGTTGTAAACTGTGTGAATTGCAAACATGTACTACAAAAAAAAAAAAAAAAAAAAAAGCAGATCGACTGGCTTTGACCCGTGGCCTGTGTTTGTAGACCTCTGACTTAAAGTGCAATTTTGTAATGTTAAAAGAAACCTCAAAAATAACCCGAAGCATATTCTTCAGAATAAAATAAATACCTTTGTTTAAATATAAACCTACACTGCTTAAAATATTAGTTTTGCTTGTAATCCATAACATTCTATAAGCAAATTGTCTTTTAAAAATTGAAACCTCGGGTTGAGAATTTAGTTCAGTGGTTAGAGTTCTTGACTTGCAAGCACAAGGCCCTGAGTTCGATCAGCACCATAAAAAAATTAAAACTTAGTATTTTATGTTATTGTGCAGAATTATTACTCATGAATGTTCATTGCTGATAGTCTAATGGATAGATGTTCTACATGCACACATACTTTGGGTACTTTTTAAGTCTTGCAATATTTACTGCACTACCATTCATATAATGTAAGTGGGTCCTCTGTGCTGTTATTCAGTAAATATTATTAAAATACTAACGTCTCAACTCAATGGTTGCGGTAGCAGGGTTATTTTCTCTTGATATGTGTACTGTTTTTGATACAGGAGAAGATGTGCATAATCAATCTCTATTAATCCAGCTGAATTTCTCTTTTTGTTGTTTTTTTCACTAAAGCTGCCCAGACTAATTCCTTATGTATGTTTTATTAAGTTGGCAACATTTTTTTCCAGTTATGCTGTCTATCTCGAAATGATAAATGGCAGTTTGGGATATTGTTAGTTTGCATCATTAACCATTAGAAATAGTGAGGAGTTATAA
Organism: Hystrix cristata; assembly: GCA_004026905.1. Lineage (NCBI taxonomy): Eukaryota > Metazoa > Chordata > Mammalia > Rodentia > Hystricidae > Hystrix > Hystrix cristata. Next base: position 22,124 of record PVJO010007159.1, on the reverse strand, counting down.
AGTACTCCCTCATTGTGCTAAGCACAAAATGTTTTTCTCTAAAATGAACAATCTAAAGATAGATAATCAAATTTTATAGATGCAAATGATTTCACATTCTTTATGAATACAATCTCTGTTCAAAAATCAATAGCCTGCTATTTTAATAAGCCATCACAGTGAAAATAGTTATCAGTATGCTTACTAAAGATGACAGACATTAAGGGAACACTGGCCAGAAGTCACACCTGTAGCCTAGTAAGGAATAGCTGAGAGGGGTGGCGTAACCAAATAATTTGGCTCAAGAATATGCTGAGACTTCACCCGATAGGCTCCTCCAAATGAATCGCCATTATCTACCCATCATGCCCTAAGGCAGCCACTGATCCAAATCATTGTTTCCAAAGAGGACACATGGATTTGTGTGAGTTCAGTTAGGGCTGATACTGAAGCATACACATTCTGGTGGAGGTGAGAAGGGAGAAGGTATGTAGGCAAAGGAGATATGTGTAGACAGGTGAGTTAGAGTGTCATATTTACTTTGATAGTGGGAGGGTGGGACATTGGGGGGCAGCAACCAAGTCAGTGATTTGTAGTGAGAGGAGCAAGGGAAGGGGATCATAGCTTTCCAAGAGTTTAAACCTCTTATGCTATGGCTTAAACTTTTCCAAAGAAGAAGTATATATCATTGGAGACTAGGTGTGTAATGTGGGATATGTGGTAAAGATCATATAATGGTAAACACATAGTTACTGTGACTTTAACCTAGGTATTTTAGATACTAGCTTTAGGACACAGAACTGCTAGAGTCTCTAGTTCCTTGTGGGAATGGGGCTTCTGATATCTTATCAGGCTGGAATAAGGCAATAGGGCACAGGAGTGTATGTCAGGTTTCAAAACCAAGGCAAGGATTTTTTGGAGCCCTTTCAGGTTGCAAGCTTTTGAACCTCCTCTATAGTTCAGAATGTGTATCTCATTGTTAGTACTCTCCATTACTCTTTCTCTTTGTCTTCTTAACTTTGCTCTTCCACAGTACTCTGTGTGCACCTCTACTATCATATTGCAGTGCACATGCAGTCTTGCAACATAGTTTATCTATTTTTCTATCCCATTTAACTGTGAATTCCTTGAGGATGAAGAGTATCTTGCTCATCTCTACATCCTCAGAGCTTAGCATGATGGCTGTGATGAGGTAGATACCCACAAAGACAAGAAGATATTTGAATTGAATATTCAAAGCCAAGTGACAGTTATTTGAAAACAATTTCATTTATTTTTTAAAATTTTTTTCGCCAAAAAGATTTATTGGTACATTTTAGACCTACATAACAATCATATTCATCATAGTTAATTTGTACCTGTACATGATACATCTTGGTTTTTTCTTTTGCCCCCTTCAACCCCTCCCTTCAACTCCTCTTCCCCTACTTATTTACAACAACTTTATTTACATTTTTCCATATTTTCTTTTTTTCATTTATTTTCTTTTTCCCTTCCTTCCTCTCCCTTTCCCTGCTCCCTACTTCTCCTTCCTATTTGAATATTTTCTTACCTTTCCATAATATGTATTAAGTATTTTTGTCTTTATTTACACTTACGGTTTCTCATATAAGAGAAACAATGTGATATGTACTCACATGTGTCTGGTTTATTTCACTTAAGAGTATGTTCTCCAGGTGCATCCATATACCTATAAATGTTTCAAGCTTATCCTTTTTGATGGCAGAGCAGTACTCCATTGTATTAAAAAAACCACATCTTCTTTATACATTCTTTGGTTATTGGGCATTTGAGTTGTTTCCAAGATTTAGCTATTACAAAGTGTGTTGGTATGAACATGGTTGTGCATATATTGCTGTGGTATGATGTTTTTAATTCTACCAGGAAGATACCAAGCAGAGGAATAGCTGGGTCAAATGGAACCTCTACTCTTAGTTTTTTGAGGAATCTCCACACTGATTTCCACAATGGCTGAACCAGCCTACACTCCCACCAATAGTGGAGGAAGGTTTGTTTTTCCCCACAGCCCCGCCAGCATATGTTATTGGTTGATTTCCTGATAATAGCTGTTCTTTCTGAAGTGAGATGAAACCTCAGTGTTGTTTTAATTTGCATCTCTCAAATGCCCAGTGATGTTAAACACATTTTCATACATTTATTTGCCATTTGTACTTCCTCATCTCAGAAGTATCTATTCATTTCAGATGCCCATTTTTGGATTGGGTCTTTAAATTTGGGGGGTCTGATTTTTTTGAGTTCTTTATATATTCTAGATGTTAGACCTTTGTCTGAGGAACAGCTCTCAAAAGTATTTTCCCACTCTGTGGGTTGTCGCCACACCCTGTTGGTGATTTCTTTTGCGGTGCAAAAGCTTTTTAATAGGATGTGATCCCAACCACTGATTCTTTGTATTCTTTCCTGTGCAGTCTGAGTTTTGTTCATAAAGTCTTTGCCTACTCTTATGTCTTCAAGAGTTCTTCCTATTCTATCTTCCAGCAGATTTAGTGTTTCTGTTTTAAAGTTTAGATCTCTGATCCATTTTGATTTTTGTTTAGTACATGGCGAGAGACATGGTCTAGTTTTAGTCTTCTGCATGTGACAAGCCAATTTTTCCAGCACCATTTGTTGAAGAGGCTATCTTTCTTCCAGTGAGGGTGTTTAGCTCCTTTGTCGAAGATGAGGTATTTGAGTGTGTTTGGAGTTGTTTCTGCATCTTCTAACCTGTTCCACTGGTCCTCTGGTCTGCTTTTTGGCAGTATCATGTTGTTTTTATCACTGTAGACTTAGAGTATAATATCAAATCAGCAATTGTGGTGCCCCCTGCCTTGCCTCTGTTGCCCAGAATTGGAAAACAATTTTATTTTGAAGTTAACCATTTAATTGAAGAATATTTTCAAAACACATTGAATAAAAGGAATATTTTTATTTTATCTAAATTGTACTCAACACACCATTTCAGCTTGCTTTTCTACTTGCATTTCATGATTATTTTACATTGTTAAAACTCTGAAGTATGTTCTTTTAAATCTCTGCTAGAGATATTAGGCTTACCAATCATTTCATTTTCGAGATCCTGGGCTTGCCAAATATTTTACCCTCTGCATTTTTTCAGTTAGGAAGAGCTTCATAATTAATTCTTGCCAATAGGTAAAGGCAGAAAGAAAAGTCATATATTGGCCAAGGTATGGAAGAGCTGGAAGATGTCTGCAGCAATTTGTTTCATTTTTTTTTAGTTTTCTTTTTTATTTTAAAATTTCTATTAGTACATGTTTGCAGTACATAATGATTTATGGTGGAGAGTTGGTCAATGTACAAAACACCTCATAATTTTTTTATTATCCACCCCCTACTCTCCTCCCTCAATCTCTTGATCACATTGCCTTTTGCTAAAGGTCTATTTCAATGTTTCCTATTATCTGTCTTTCATTTCGATCTTTAATGTATTCATATTTTTAGTTTTTCACACCAGAGAAACTGTACAATATTTAAACTTGTCTAATTTATTTCAGTTAACATTATAGTCTCAAGGTGCATCCATTTTCACACACATAACTCAAATTTATTCTGCTTTATGGCAGAGCAGTACTCCAACGTATATAAATACCATATTTTCTTTGGCCATTCATCTGTTGATGGACATATAGGCTGCTTCCAAGATTGAGCTATTATGAGTTGGGCTGATGTAAAGATGAGTAGGCATGTATCACTGTCATATGGTGTCTTTAACTCTTTTGGGAAGATACTTGGAAGGGGAATAGCTGGATTGAATAGAATTTCTATTTTTAGTTTTTTTGAAGACTCTCTATATTGATTTACATACTGGTTTTGCTAGTTTACATCACCACCAGCAGTGTAGAAGTGTTCCTTCCCCCCCATCTCGCAACCTGACCAGCATTTGTTATTATGTGGTTTCATGATGATAGCCATTCTTTTGGGGTAAGACAGAATCTCAGTGTTGTTTTAATTTGCATTTCTCTAGTAGCCAGTTATGTTGAACAATTTGTCAGGTAGTTATTGGTCATCTGTACTTCATCTGAAAAGTGTTTATTCCTTTCAGATGCCCATTTTTCGACTAGGTTTTTAAATTTGGGAGTTTAGTTGTTTGACTTCTTTGTGTATTCTAGATATGAGTCCTTTATCTGAGGAGTAGCTGGCAATTTTTTTTTCCTATTCTGCAGGTTGTCTTTTCCCTCGGTTGTTTCCTTTGCTCTATAGAAGCTTTTTAATTTGATGGGATCCTACTTGTTGATTCTTGATGTTATTCCTTGTGCAACTGAGATTCTGTTCTGCTTTAATATTTAGATCTTTGATCCATTTTGCTTCCAGTTTAGTCCATGCTGAGAGATATGGGTGTAGGCTGAATCTTCTGCATATGTATAGCCAGTTATCCCAGCAATACCTTTTTTTTTTTTTTTTTTAAGACAGGGTCTTGCTATTTAGTTCAGGCTGGTTTTGAACTTACTATGTAGTGCAGGCTGGCTTCAAACTTGCAGCGATCCTCTTACCTCAGCCTCCCAAGTGCTGGGATTATAGGCATTTGCCACCAAGCCCAGCCTCAGCATCATTTGTTAAAGGACTATCTTTCCTCCAGTGACTGTTTTTGGAGCCTTTGTCAAAGATCAGATGGCTGAATCCACTTGGCATTGTTTCTGCAGACATATCCCATTCTCTATTCTGTTCTATTCATCTACATATCTGTTTTTCTGGCAGTATTATGCTGTTTATGCTACAGTAGCTCTGTAGTATAACTTGAGCTGAGATTGTGATGCTTCTTGGTTTGCTTTTGTTTCCCCAGATTGTTTTTGCTATTCTGGGTCTCTTCTGGTTCTATATGAATTTTAGAACTGTTTTCTCTTGACCTGTGAGGAATGCTGTTGGGACATTGAGTAAGATTGCATTAAATCTGTATATCAGGTTGAAAGTATGGCCATTTTGACAATATTGTTTCTGCCTACCTAGGAACAGGGAATATCTTTCCATTTTCTGATGTCTTCTTTGATTTTCTTTTTCAAAGTACTGTAGTTTTCATTTTAGAGGTCTTCCACTTCTTTGGTTAGATTAATTTCTAAGTATATTTTTTGATGCTGTTGTGAAAAGTATTGTTTTGCTAATTTCTCTCTCAGTGAGTTTATTATTGATATACAGGAACACTATTGTCTTTTGAGTGTTGACTTTGCTTCCTGTTATGCTACTGAATTTGCTTACTAATTCTAGGAATCTTTTGGTGGAGTTTTTGGGGTTTTTTATGTAGAGAATCATGTCATCTGTAAATAATGATAATTTAACTTCTTCCTTTCCTATTCATAACCCTTTTATTTCTTTCTCTTGTATAATTGCTCCAGCTAATGTTTTGAGAACTATAATGAACAGAAGTGGTGATAGTAGGCATCCTTGTCTTGTTCCTGACTTTAGAGGGAAAATTTTCAACTTCTCTTTATTTAGTATGATGTTGGCCATTGGCTAGTCTTGATGGTTTGTATCAGATTGAGACAAAGACTATGTATCTATTTTCTTCAGAGTTTTTATCGTGAATGAACGTTGGATTTTGTCAGAGGCTTTTCCTGTGTTTATTGAGATGATCATGTGATTTTGTCCTTGCTTCTGTTTATGTGATGTGTTGCATTTGTTGATTTGCATATATCAAACCATCCTTGCATCCCTGGGATGAAGTCAACTTGTTCGTGATGTATCATCTTTTAAAAGATTTGTTGCATTCTGCTTGGTAGTATCCTATTGAAGATATTTGCATATATGTTTATTAAATAGATTGGCCTGTAGTTCTTTTTTTCACTTGGGCCCTTGTCTGGTTTTAGAATCAGAGTGATGCGTGCTTCCAGGAATGACTTTGGGAGCACTCTTTCCTTTTCAATTTCATTAAAAAGTTTTAGGAATACCTTTTTTTTTTTGAATTTGTCAGTGAGTTCAATGGGTCCTGGGCTTAATTTAGTTAGTAAGTTTTGTTTTTAATTACAGCTTCAGTTTCATTGCCTTTTATTGGATTAATGAGAGGTTTTATATCTTTTTGGTTCAGTTTTGAATATTCATATATATCTAGGAATCTATCCATTTTTTCTGAATTCTCTAATTTATTAGAGTAAATGCTTTCAAAACAGTTATTAATAATCTTTTGAATTGTGGTAGTGTCCATTGTGATTTCACCTTCTAATTGTATTGATTTGTTTGGGTTATTTTTTTTCTATTTTATTGAGATTGGTTAAGGGTTTGTCTATATTTTTTTCAAATATTCAGCTCTTCCATCCATTGTTTCTTTGCATTTTTTTGGCCACAATTTCATTAATTTCTGCTTTGTTGTTTGTTTTGTGAGGGCTAGATTTTGTTTTTTAAAATGTTTCTTAGTACTTTTTTTTTTTTATTTTTTTGTGGTGCCGGGGATCGAACTCAGGGCCTTGTGCTTGCAAGGCAAGCACTCTAATCACTGAGCTAAATCCCCAGCCCCAGTACATTTTTATAGTACATAATGACTGTTCATTATGTGGAATAGTACATATAGATAACATATCAAGTCTCTTTTGTTCTCCTTCCCATTTATCCTCTTTTTGCCAGTATCAGATTCATTTATTTACTTTATAAATCCTTATAAAGTTGATTATCATACATACAGATTAACAACCAGAGTAATAGGCCAAAAATCGTGTAAAACACATAGAACAATTATACTAAATCTAAGTACACTTTTAGATACATTCTCCATGCTGGATTGTGCTAACTTTTTTTTCACTTTTCCCTATTATCTGTCTTTTATTTTATACTTTAATTATATACTGAGTTTCTCATATAAGAGAAACAATGTGATATTTAAGCTTATGTGTCTGATTTACTTCACTTAACATTATGGTCTCAAGTTGCATCCATTGTCCTACAAATGGCTCAAGTTTATCATTCTTTATGGCAGAGTAGCACTACATTGTGTATAAATACCACATTTACTTTATCCATTTGTCTTTTGATGGACATATAGGCTGCTTTCAAGATTTAACTATTATGAATTGTGCTGTTATAAACATGGGTATGAATACATCACTGTGATATGATGTCTTTAACTCTTTTGGGAAAATACCTAGAAGGGGAATATTGGGTCAAATGGTATTTCAATTATTAGTTTTTTTTTTTTTTTTTGGTGCCAGGGATTGAACTTGGGGCCTTGTGCTTGGTAGGCAAGCACTTTAGCCACTGAGCTAAATCCCCAGCCTCAATTATTAGTTTTTTAAAGCATCTCTATTCTAATTTCCATAGTGGTTGTAGCAGTTTACAGTCCCACAAACAATGGAGTGTTCCTTTTCCCCTAAAGCCTTACCAGCATTTGTTATTGGCTGATTTTTTGATGATAGCCATTCTTTTTGGAGTGAGATGGAATCTCAGTGCTATTTTAATTTGCATTTAATTGGCTAGTGATGTTGAACATTTTTTTCATGTATTTATTAGGCATTTGTACTTCTTCATCTGAGACGTGTCTATTCGATGCCCATTTTTGGATTGAGCCTTTAAATTTGTGGGTTTAATTTTTTTGAGTTCTTTATATATTCTATATATTATTCCTTTGTCTGAGGAATAGCTAGCAATTTTTCCCCATTCCATATGTTGTCTCTTCACTCTGTTGGTTGTTGCTTTTCCCATGCAGAAAGTTATTAACTTGATGTGATTCCATTTATTGATTCTTGGTATTATTTCTTGTGCAACCTGGGTTCTATTCAACAAGTGTTTGCCTACACCTATGTCTTCAAGCATTTTACCTGTTTTGTCTTCCAACAGATTGAGTGTTTCTGTTATAATGTTGAGATCTTTGATCCATTTTGATTTTAATTTAGTGCACAGTGAGGGATATGGGTCCAGATTCAATTTTTAGCATATAGATAGCCAGAAAAGAGTTCAACAATAATAGCATAGAGTTAACTAAAAATATAAACACTAGCAAAGCTTAGTGATTATACTAGTAAAGGTGGAGGAGGTGGGATGTGGGAGACTGAAAGAAGTAAAACTTGAAAAGTGAAGAAAAGGAAGATGAGAAGGAGGAGAGAAAAGTGAGATACAGGATTTTATTATAGAGTAAAACAAAATTAATAGAATTAGATAAAAGTAAGAAAATTATTAACAAGATAAGAAAAATGACAAATAGTAAAATAAAGGAAAAAAAGAAAAAAACCCAAATCCTCAAAAAAACAATGAAGACAAAGAAAAAAATGAGTTCAAAAAATTTTCTGAATGCTTTTGAATGAGTGTTTTGTTTCCATGGTCTGCAGTATTAGAATCCACCAGATATGTGCTCACTTCAGCAGCACATATACTAAAATTGGAATCCACCAGAGATGAAGGAGGGATAGTGAGTCAGTGCTAAGATCTATTTTGTTTCCACACTCACGGTTTTTGTGTGTGAATGCTGAATCCTGTCCCGCCTTTCCTTTTGGGTGCGGTCAGTCAGTGGTATCTGCCCTAATACTTTAGTCCCTCCAACAGCTCTTGGTTTCAATGTTTCTGTGTGTACCTCAGTCACAGTTTTCTCTGCCTCACTTTATTGCCTATGAGGTGCCCCCCTTCTGGAAGCCCCTATGTCTGTATATCTCAGCTGTGGTAACTATCCAAGCTGAGGTATATGCCTTACGTTGGTAGATGGGGAAAATACACCGAACACTGAGTTTTTTTACTGGATAAAGGCAGTGAGGCAGGAGTTCTAGCAGATTGCTAGACTTAATGCCAGCACGTTCAGACCTAGCCCCCTCTGAAAGCCACACATGCCCGTCCTGGTTTCTCACCACAGATGGAAGGGCCCCCATGTCCTTCTTGGCTTGAGCTGAAACTTCGCCAGGTGGTTTATGTCTAGCCCTCACCCTCTCCACAACTGTCACTTGTGGCTGTCTCCCACCTAGTCACTATGGTAGGGAGACACCAAAAATACTGAAGTAGAGTTGTTCAGTAGTTCAGTTTTAAAAAATTAACCACATCCTCAAATGGTTCCTGATTAATCCTTCTTCTTCACATCTAGCTTGCCACGTGGAAGGAGTCATTTTCAGGGTAAAACCCCATGCTGTTTTTGCACTTTACAATAGCTGTGGGCTTTTCCTAGAGTTAGTACTGCCAGTCTGTCATTTTTCCATGGAGCTGCAGATCCTTTCTGGGCCTGCCTTGTGTCAGCAAAGACAGGTCTTCTTCCCCGGGAGCTGGTGTCAGCTTTTTCCAGGCTGCTTTGTTCTTTTCTCTGCACTATGTTTCATTTCTCCAGCTTCTCTGTAGTTTCTAGTTTTCCTATCAGCTCCCTCCCAATTCCTGGAGATCTTCTTTGCTTTTTTTTTTTTTTTTTTTCCTCTCTTCAACAATTTGGTGTTTTCCAGTTGTCTTGATTCCAGGTCCAAGAGAGGTTGTATTTTTCTGCCAGCCTCTACTCTGTCATTTTCTGTCTTCTAGTTTATTTCGTTCTAAGCAGTTGTGCACATTCTACTTTGGACTTTCCATCAGCCTTTGCGTCTGAAAGGCCATATGGAGCTGAGACTCCTGCCATGATCTGTTGGTCTGGGAGCACAAGTAAGAAACATTCTTTTGCTTTGGTAAGGCACTGGGCTTTCCAGGTTAATTTGTTATGGTAACATACTCTATCCTGAGTTCAATAATACAGGCACATAGAATACTGTTTAATGAATATACTATGTATTAACAATTTACTATTGTATGATATTTCACTTGTTTTTATTATTTTGGTAATGTAAACAGTGTTGTGATGACTAGCATTATATATAAGTCTTTGTGGAAATTCATGATTATTTTCTTAAGATAAATTCCTAGAAATAAAGTTAGCAGGTAAAATAATTTGGAGATTTTTAAGACTGTAATAGATCTTGCAAAACTTCCCCCAAGAAAAATAATGCCACTTTGTAGTCTCATTAGCAAAATATATGGGAGCTAGTTTTATTGTGCCTCACCAAATTTGGCTATTATTGCTCTTTAGATACTTGCAAATCTGATCGGTAAAACCTGTATTGGATAAAATTGTGATTCATTTTAGTAAAAAGATAACTTTTTTAAAATTTTTAATTTTTTTTAAATTTATTTTTAACCAGAAATATGTATTGTTACATTGTACATGTAATGATCACATTCATCTCATTTATTTTGTACCTGTACATGATGCCTCTTGGGTTTCCCCCCTCTTCCACACACCCCTCCCTTCTGTTCCCTCCTTCCCTATTTACACCAGGTTTATTCCTATTTTTCCATGATTTCCCTTTCCCTTTTCTTTCCTTTTTTTCCTTCCTGCTTTTCCTCCTTCTCTCTTTCTAGTTCTCCTCTCTTTTGGATATTATCTTCCTTTTATATTGCATCTATTACACCTCTTTGTCCTTATTTACACTTATGGTTTCTCATATCAGAGAAACAATTGGATGTGTACTCATGAGTGTCTGATTTATTTCACTTAAGAGTATGTTCTCAAGGTACATCCATTGAAGGTGTTTCTTAATGGCTATTGGTTTCGTGATTCTAACTTGAAGATGCAGGTAGAAGCTATTCATTACAATAACTTTTGGAAGTACAATAGAGATGAATCTGTTAATACAAGTGGTATCTCACATACTTATATCAGGGAAACAGTAGAAGAATTGAATCATTGCATATTTTCTTGGGATGTTTTTTTATTTTCCTCTATTCATACATTTATTCCTGACTGTGAGAAAAAATAATATAGGATGAATAATTTCCTGAAATACTTTACAGATTCTAAGGGAGTGCATTGCTATAACTTCTGCTTATAAAACTAAAAAGATTCCTGAACCCCTACCATAACCTACCCCATCATTCAAAGAACAATATATCTTGTAGTTGGAAGTGAATATATTTCCACTAAAAATGATGTTTCAGTGGAAATGTGTACTGAGAACCTAGCTCAAACTAAGTATTCAGTAAAATCCCAAAAAAGAAAGAAAAGGATACAAAAAAGAACAAAGAAAAAGTAACACGGCTTATATTTAGAACAAGAAGCAAATGGAGACATCATCCTATATAATTCTTTTATTTTAAAGTGAGCTCAATGTAATGAAATGGCTTCTGTGAGATCCCAAGCTCATAGCTAGGAGGTAGTTGGAGAGACATAAGGCCAGACCTATTAGTTCTCACTCAATGCCATAGTATTAAATTGCTGTTTGTTATTTTTCTGCCACATAAGTAAATTTGAAATGAGAAGCATTCACTCAATAGTTATTAAGCACCTACATACAGGACACTGTGGTAGACGCTGTGAACCCATAAGGGAGACAGACATGAAATTAAACAAGGGCTTTGATAGAGACCCATGAAGGAGGATGTCAGCAGAAAAAGCCAAGGGAGTAGAGAAGCGGCCGTACTGAGGTACTAAAGCAAGCTTCTTTGAGAAGCTGGTTTTTGTGTTGCATTTCCAAAGATAAGTAAGATTTCAATAGCAAGAGGAGGAGAGAACAGATATTTTTAAACTTAGAAACTGCTAAACATAAACATTTGAAAGTAATGAACATGAAGGGCCAAACATTCTGTTGGGGAGGTAGAAACTCAGTGGCTGAGAGCTGAATCTTGAGTGCTAGCTGTTACTTAATAGCTCTGTGACCTTGTAATTTGACTGCATTAATCCTTCAATCCATAGGAATAATCTGGCTTCTGTCCAATTAATCCAGTTGTGACTTCACATTGTAGAAACAGAGCCTTGTTTCTATAAGTTGATCTAAGTATTTTTAAAAATCTGCCCCAAATATGACTATATTAAAATGGTAATAAACAATAATTTGTGGACAAAATTCATTTTTGCTTCCCCTCCAAAAGAAATTGATAGTATAAAAATCTATTACATTTATTTGTAAGATTACACACAGTGGCTATACATCAGTTGAGAAAAAGAAAAAAAATCCTAATAGAATAGATTTCAAGAAGGCACTTGTAATTTTTGTTAAGCAATGTAGAAATAGTCTCTAATACTAACAGATCATAAGAAGACAAAATGTGCATGTTTTTTAATTTAAGAGGCTGCATAAAATGTGTTGAAATGTGAAATTGGATCTCAATTTTTAAAAATTTAGTGATACTTTTCTTATTTGTGGTACTGGGGATCGAACATAGGACCTCAGGTGGGTATGCCAGGTAAGCACTTTACAACCAAACTACATCCCCAACCCTAAGGCTTTTCTTTATAGCCACGCACAGGACATTGAGACAGTACTAACTGTTATGGTTAATTTCATGTGTTTACTCCACTGTGTCAAAGGGTGCCTGATATTTGAGCACTCACTATTCTGCATGTTTCTGTGAGGGTGTTTTTGGATGAGATTAACATATAAATCTGTAGATTAGGTAAATAGCCCTTCCTGATGTGGTGGGCCTGAACCAAAGTAGAAAGCTGACTCTCCACCAAGTGAAGGAGGTCTTCTCCTGCCCGATGGCCTTGAACTGGGAAATTGACTTTTATCCTGCTTTTAGGCTGGAATTGAAACACTGGCTATTTCTGACTCTCAAACTTGCGGGCTTTTATACTCGAACTTTTGCCATTTGCTTTTCATTTGGACTTGGATGGAAATGCCACCCTTGGCTTTCCTTAGTTTCCAGATTACCAACTCACCATGTGGATTTTCAGACTTGTCAGTCTCCATGACCTCATGAGCCAGTTTTGTATAACTGCGTTCTCTCTTTCTGAATAGACATATAGTGGTTTCTAAATCTTAAAAATTGAGATTTAAAAATGCACCTCTGCAGAATTGTTGGAGGAGTAAGTAAATTGATGTGGACCTCTGGTGGACACATCCTCAAGTTTCTTCTTGCTTTGCAACCTTTAGAATATTGCCTTTGGGCACTGGAACTGCCTTGCCAGGTTGGAAACCTAGAAATGCCTGGAGTTTTATCTTCTCTGCCGTGGGTGGTTTGAAAGCAAGGGCTGACTGGTGTGGGAGGACAAATCACAGCTTCTTTGTTGGAGGAGGGATAAACTCCAGTGAAATTTATTCTCCAGTGTTCCTTGTAGGAGCAGGCTGGAGCTCCAGACTTCATCTGGAATTTCACTTCCCCTTCGTATCCTGTTTCCTCCTCTCCTCTTCTCAGTCAAAGATTTGAGTATATGTGACTGAGAGTCAGCTTCTGGGAGAACCAGGCCTAGGATAATATTGAGTGGAAGTGCTTTATAAACTATAAATGGGGTGACCATGTGTCTGGATTTGCCTGTGACAGTCTCACTATAAGCCCGTTATCCCAGTGTACTTCATTAATGGCACTTCAGTTCACTTGCATAAAGATAAATTTTACAGTCACCTTTAGCATGAAGCACTTTGCAATGCTTGACAAAATAAAAAAGAAAATAATGATAATGATTGAACTCAGTCAAGCAACTAATTCACCTAATTTCTCTTCAACCAATGATGCGTTTGACTAAGTTTGCATCACAATTTCAAGATGAGTATTATGGTTTCTTCAAAATAGCATTCAGAATGTGATGTGTTTCATTACGTATAGGATGGATGTGATGATACAATTTAAATGCGAATATTGGTAAAATTACTTAGTAAAATTGTAGCATTTTTTAAAAGCACAAATTCCAATTAGTCATCATTAAAACCATATACTACATGTAAATGGCATCTATACAAAAGAAAAAAGTTATCATTAATAATATTAATAGCTATAATAGAAATTTTTATTCTAAACATTCTTAAGTTTTGCTTGTAAATACCTCTTTTGCTTTTATTCTCTTTTTTTTCTTCTTTTTTTTTGGTGCCGGGGATCAAACTCAGGTCCTTGGGCTTGCCAGGCAAGCACTCTAACCACTGAGCTAAACCCCCACATTCTTACTTTTACTTTATTTACCTAAAGCCTTGTGCCACTCACATGAGAGAAGAGAAAGTTTATTTGTGAAGCAGGATAGTATCTTGAGTCTTTGGGTATCTGTTTTGCTACTTAGAGAGGCAGAATTGGCACCTAAGATCTTACCAGTGTATAAGATTTTTTTTTTTTAACTGGGAAGTATGGCCCACATTTTAAGACCTATTAGTGTTTAAGACAAAGGAATTCCTCCTATGTAATGGATATGGTCATATCAGATGGCCAATAGATTTAACTACTGCCAGTAGTCTGCATGTTTCCAGAAAGTATACAGGATTGGTGGTCCTTAAGCAATTGAAAAATTAGTCTAGAAACTTGGATTCTTCCCTGACTCAGCTGATTGCAAAGAAACACACCTGCTGAAACTGATACTTCAAATTCTATCTTGGGAGAATTTATATATTCTCATCCACATTTGAGTTGTATACACACAGCCCATTTGCAGTTTCAGCCCTCCTGAAAATAATACTTCTGTTTACCTGTTGATATATGCCAACATTCTTCCCAGTAATGGACTGAATAAAGGGTAAATTGTGTTTCTTTCAAATAGTATTATAGGTCTAATATAGACTTAATAACAGCATTCCTGTAATTCAGCCAGGATATTTGAAATAACATTTAGGTAGATTGCCCAAGTTTCCTTATTATAATATAGAGATGTGTGCTAAGTATTTTAAGAAAACTATTGTAATTAAGTACGAAGAAGAAAACTTACTAAATCTTCACTAGCAATTATTGGCCTCACTATGCTTAAAACTGGGACTTGCTTGGGGCTGGGGATTTAGTTTAGTGGTTAGAGTGCTTGCCTCGCAAGCACAAGGCCCTTGAGTTCGATCCCCAGCACCAAAACAAACAAACAAACAAACAAACAAAAAAGCCCCCCGTGATTTGCTGATGAGGTATTTATTCATTCAAAGAAGTCTTCACCCTTTATGTAACAGTCACCATGGTCTGGGAATTTTGCTGGGGCCATAGCAGAAAATAAGACAAATGAAGCCCTTGTCCTCATGGAGATCCACCTATGTAAGAGGTAGTTTAATTTCAAAACATTGAGAGAAAAAAATGTGTGATTTTTACTAGTCCCTGGTTGGATGATGATACAAAGTAATTGTTACATTTCCCAAAAGGTGTTACTATGGAAGGAACCTGGATAAAAGGCATACAGGACCTGTGCCATTTCTTTTTTTTTTTTAATTTTTTTATTATTTCAAAATTAAAATAATTTAAAAACGAACAAGCTCTTAACTGGAATGAGTACGATGTTGTCCTTTGTCCCCTCAAAGTTCTATCCTATTTTTATAGATGGTAGCATCTAAGAACAATGGCAATGATGGCATTCTTTTTCATCCACCCAGATAAAAATACCCTGATTAGGAAGACATACTACTTTAGAACTGTACCTATAGTGAAAGCAATAATAGCTTACTGTTAAATGGAAACATATTTCCTAAGAGCATCTTTTCAGAAACCATGAATGTTGTGTACCTCATTTGCTTAGCTGCTAGAGACTGAGATCATATATTTATGCCTCATGTAAGTTCTTTATCATTATACTAATTCATGGTCACAGATCCCTCATTCTCCTTCCTTCTTTATTGATTTTCTGGAAAATGTATGCTGTTAACCATAAGAGAATATAGACAGGGGAATGAAGAAAGAGCAGAGTGTCAAATCTTGGAGTAATGAGCATCTTGTTTTCTTTTTCTATTTTTCCTTTTTTTTTTCAGTGTATGTGCTGCCAAATCAAGCACATGGAGTCTTGCATTTATTGGTGCAGACTAAAGTTTTTATACTAAAAGAGTTCATCGAACAGAGACCTAGTAGGTAAACATGCAGTATATTTATGGGAGTCTTCTAAAAAGGTGTCTATCATAATGGGCTTCCCTTAGTCTCCCAAGTCGAACAGTCATAAAATGCAAAGGAATTAGTTGGCCAATCACAGAAAGATATTCAGGAACTGTTCCTGTGTCAATTGTTGTGTACATAATTAGATAGAAGAGTGTCAGCCATTCTAGTGAGTAAGGATGATGGAGTTTACATTTTGATGCCTTGAGATAACCAATGTACAAGTAAATGAATGAAACAAGAAGTTATCAGATAAGAAAATGAATGATGGGTTGACAGTAACTACTTTAGATTTTCAGGGAATCCCTCTGTGTGAAAGTGGCACTCAGCAGACAAAGGTGAAAAGAAAAAAAAACATGTGAACATAATGGGAAAAGAAAACTACATGCATAGGGAACAGAAATTTCATATCCTTGGGCTAGGTGCAGTGGCACAGGGAGATATCAACTACTCAGTAGGCTGAGGCAGGAAGATCACTTGAGCTGAGGAGTTTGAGGTCAGCCTGGACGACATACAGAGACCCCATAACTTAAATTTTAAAAAGAAAAAAAAAAGTAAAAAAAAAAAAAAAAAAGAAAGAAAGAAAGTAAAAGAAACTTCAAGTCCTTGAGGCCAGAATGCTAAGAGGTGCGGGAGTCCCTTAAGTGGTGGTTACATCTGCCCATCTCCCTCCAGATTCTTTACCATCAGAGCAGTTTGTTTTAAAGCGAGAGCATTCCTTGTCTTTTGCCCCTTCCATCCACACTTGTTTGCCCCTCCAGTTTCTACCCTGAACGGAAGCAGCATGAGCCCCTGGTCAGGGCCATGTTTAGGACTTTCCGGTCTCCAAAACCAAGAGCCAAAATAAAAGAACTTTCCTTTGTAAAGTACTTGATCTCAGAGGCTCTGATATAACGACAGAAAATTGGACTGAGACTACTAGTTTGAGAAATAGCAAGATAGTTTGTGGCTGTGGCACATTAAGCAAGACTGGAGAACAATAACAGATGGTGTAGGATTTTAGTATCCCTGGTGAACAGGCTGACTTTTATTCTGAAGGCAATGGGAAGCCACTGGTAGGTCATAAACAGAGAGATGAGGCCATCTGAATTGGTTCCCTGTTAAGGGTCGGAATGCCTATGTGCATTGTCTTCATTTTGAGAGATGAGTTGCCAACTTTCCTTGACTACCAGATACTGGGATCATAAGAGGTGGGTATTTGCTCCCCTTACGTGGGTAGTAAGCAGATGCATTTAGCACCACAGTTTTCATGAGAGTGCAGTGTATTTCCCAGACTTGACGCCAAGTAAGGTCTCTGCGATTTCCTAGCTGTGAGGCTTTGGAAAAGCTACTTCTGATTCATCTCATTTTTCTCATATCTAAAATGAGAATAATAATAGTAGATACTTTCTTATGCTTTCTGTGAAGATTTAATGACTTACTGCATGACCAGTGCTTAACAACATGTCTGACACATTTTAGGTGCTCAATAAATGTTAACTATGTGATTATTTTTGCAGATGAGGACATACAAACAAAAAGGTAGAGAATATCTAGGTAGTTAATAGTTACCTGGAGCAGCATGTGGCACACTTATGCTTATGTGTGCTTGCACGTGTGTGTGTGCATGTGTATACTTGGATTCAAACTCATGCTTTACCACTTAGTAGCTCTAGGACCTTGGGCAAGTTACCGAGCCTTTCTATAATTCAATATATACATCACATTTTCCATCTGTGTAAAATAAGAATGATAACAGTGTCCTCCTGCATTGGTTAGGGATTCAGTTTCATTCATAAAACAGAAAATGAAAAATAATAATGGTTTGAAAGGAGAGAAATGTATCTCCCCTATGACAGAAGTCTAGAGGCAGGAAGTATAAGACTAGCATGGAATTTCCAAGATCAAGAGGGCCGCAGTTCCTGTCTATCTTCAAGATCTAGCAACTCTAGCACTTGAGTTTCCATTTTCAAGTCACCTCATGGTTGTAAAAGACTGCCGAAGTTCCAGTCATTTAGGCTACATTCCATGCGATAGAGAGAAAGAATTATAGGAGGACAAAGAGAGCCTATTTATTTGTTGAGACAGTCTCCTTTAATTAGTCTGTTTTGAGGTCTGGCATAATCATAACTGTATGTACTTGAGCAGAACTTAGCATGTCCACATACATGCCAAGAGAAGGCTAAGGAATGCATTTGGTTGGTGGCACTGCTGTCCCTAATGAAATCAGTTCTCTTTATGAAGCAAGAATGAATAGAAAATTGATAGGAACCTAGCAGGCACAGACACACCCCCAAATAAGACTGTTTTAAATGTTACTTGACATACTATAAGTCACGGCTTTAGCTCAGTTGCTGACAGGTAGTAAGTGCTTAGTAAAGAGGACAGAATACATACTCTGCCCAAGAAATCCTAGTCTAAAAACTCTAAGGAGAATAATCAATTTAAACACTACCACTTTTTCACCAGATTTGGGTGGCCTTAAATGGCTTCTGTTGAAAATCCACAGAGGAAATTTCACCCTGAAAAATACCCTGGCTTAATTATGACAATCTTTCTTCCTAAAAAGCCAGATCACTTCTTAACTGTAATAAAGTGCTGGAGAAGATGGGAAAGCAGCAAATTCTGACCTCTGGGTTTGACTGGGGTTCAAGATCTCTTCCTCTGCCAAGCTTTAGCTGGAGCCAGTGACAAAGGAAGGAATGGACTGCTTTCCAAAGGAACAGAGTCTTAGATTTTAGCAAGCATTATGGGCTAATAAGAACATGCCACTTGCATGTGTTTTGACAGGATTATCTTCATTGTTTCTAGAGTTCCCTGGCTTGCATTGTTCATTTGAAGCAGGTGTGTAAATGAAAGGTGCTGTTAATATTGTAACTAAGAAGTAAGGTTTTGGAAGTATAGCCTGATTAAATGCTTTATCGTAAAACCATTAGTTATTCTTTAATTTCATTAGTGCTAAAAGAGAAATGATTTCCCCAGACATAAATACAATGACTATTATATGACCTCACAGGCACACACGAGTATTCAAATTCCTTGTATCTTGATTTGAATACGTGAGTGGCAGACACCTTAATCTGAATAAAAAGCAAAAAAGAAAAGAAAGTTTTATTTGTTAATTGAATCATGCCCTGTCACTAATCCTAACCTCATTAATTGGTGGGCTGCTCTAATTCAAATTCCCTTTTAAATATGTTGGATGACTCAACTCTCTTCTGAGTTATAAATTTGCCTATTGAGACTTCCCTTTCTACAGTACATAGTTAGCATGCTCAGGAGTGGAGTAGCACAAATAAGAATCTCTTTTTGCCAGATTTACTGGGGCAGAAATGCACCATAAACACATTTTGCATGATGTGAAGTCATAGAAAAAACATGATACAGCACAAAACTGATCACATTTTAAGTATCTTAAGCACTTAATTTACATTTAATGAGACAATTACTGTAAAGAATTACGGATTATCTGTCTGTTACATGAAAGTATCCGGAAATTTGAAAGGGGCATTTTAAACAGATGTAAGTTTTCTCCTGCAAATGCAAACACTCTTCCAAATGGCTTCACTCTTTGTCTTCGCATTTGGTTTGTTGCAATGATTTCCTAGAGCCAAGTGAATGCTCAAATCCACATTCTTTTTTAAAACCACTCTGAGGTTTCCTCCTTCCTGCTCTTCTCCAGTCCTGGTCTGCATGACTTATGAGTTAATAAAATTTTTCTCTTGAGTCAAGCAGTTAAAAAGAACTCATTAGGTATCTTTCTATAGAAAAATAATCTGGGTATGAATAAGCTTGCACAAAAGAAAGTTGTTTCAATACCCTCAAGTACACTAGAAGCAAAAATTCATTAAATAATAGTTGTTGAATTAAAAACCTAACATGAAGATCTCCTGTACATGAGTGAGCTAAGCCTACCGGGGCAACTTCTGGGCAATGCTGTGCTTGGTATTGACTTCCGGTGGCTCTCACTGTCAGTGCATCCTCCTCTTCAACTCTGCCCTGCTTCTGCCTCTTTCAGCAAGGAAAGTGTGAATAAGCTGTTTATGAGCACATCCTGTGTGCCAGGACCTTCGCAGCTCTCTCCTCTCATTTATTCCTTAGACCTAACTCTGAGAGCTCAGACTGCACGCCACTCTTCAAATGTAGAAACTAAATGAAGTGGTTCACCCAAAGTCTAAAAGTTGGTAAATCTAAAAAGAGTTTTAAAAAAATCTTTTTCATTAGTATGTGTTTGTGATACTGTTCCTTCAGCTCTAGATTGATTCCCTTCCCATCACCACAGTCTACCTCTCTGTTTTTTTTTTTTTTTTTTTTTTTGTTCTTAAATTTTATTTTATTTTAATAGTACGTTTTAGATGTACATAGTGATAACATTCATCATAGGGATTTGTACCTGTACATGATATATTTTATTGCTTCTTTTGTTCCCACCCCACTCCTCTCCCCCCACCCCTCCCTCCCTTCCTATTTACAAAAGCTTTGTTTCCATTTTTTCCTTCCATTTCTTATTTCTCTTGTCCTCTGTTCCGTTCCCCCTCCCTCATTCCCTTTCCCATTTGGACATTTTCTTCCCTTTCCCAATATAATACATTTTAGACTTTATTTACACTTCCAGTTTCTCACACCAGAGAAACTATGCGGTATTTAAACATGTGTATCCGATTTATTTCACTTAAGAGTATGGTCTCAAGATGCATCCATTTACCTAGGAATATCTCAAGCTTATCATTCTTTATGGCAGAATATACTTCATTGTATAAAAAACCACACATTTCTTTATCTATTCTGCTGTTGATGGGCATTTGGGCTGCTTCCAAGATTTAGCTATTACAAATTGTGCTGCTATAAACATGAGTGTGCATATATCGCTGCGGTATGATGCTTTTAATTCTTTTGGGAAGATACCAAGAAGGGGAATAGCTGGGTCAAATGGAAACTCTAGTTGTAGTTTTTTTGAGGAATCTCCACACTGATTTCCACAATGGTTAGACCAGACTACACTCACACCAACATTGGAGGAGGGTTCCTTTTTCCCCACAGCCCCTCCAGCATTTGTTATTGGCTGATTTCTTGATAATAGCCATTCTTTCTGGAGTGAGATGGAATCTCAGTGTTGTTTTAATTTGCATCTCTTGAATGACCAGTGATGTTGAACATTTTTTCATATGTCTATCTGCTGTTTCTACTTCTTCATCTGAGAAGTGTCTATTCATTTCTGCTGCCCACTTTTGGATTGGGTTTTAAATGTGGGGGGTCTGATTTTTTTTGAGTTCTTTATATATTCTAGATGTTAGTTACCTCTCTGTTTTTTACCACCTCTTTCTAAGTGAGAGACCCAAAATACAAATACTGTATGCTGTACCTTGGTTCACAAACTTATTTGTTCCATGAAAAGATGGCCATGTTTGTGCTTGGGCGGGAAAGATGGCCAAGGTCGTGTTTGTCACCTGAGGCAGAGTTTGCAAACAAAAACAAAATTTTGTCAGTTTGATTTGGTTTGTTGCAATGATTTCCTAGAGCCAAGTGAATGCTCAAATCCAGATTCCTTTTTAAAACCACTCTGAGGTCTCCTCCTTTCTGCTCTTCTGTAATCCTGGTCTCTATGCTTCTGTTTGTGAACCAAATTGTTTGCAAATGAAAGAGTTCATGAACCGAGGCACCACTGTAATTTAAAGAAAATAAGAATTTTGAATTCACAGGTGTGTGGCTCCAGAGCCTGTTTTTAACTGCTAGCTCTGCCGCCTTCCTGTCCTGGGAGCCTGGCTCCACACCGGTTCTGACCTTGGCTTTTGGGCCCTTCATTTTCACGTGTCAGCTCCCCCATCCCTCAGGTGTTCCTGCCGGCTCCTCTTCGGGTCTGGATCTCTGCGTGTGTTACTGTATTCTGGTGATGTGCCAGCGCTTGTTGGTGATCTGTTTGCTATAGGACCATGGTGACCCCACCCACCAGTGATAAACAAGCTCCTGCCATAGATACCTAGCCAGAATAGTATACAGAATACAGAATGGTTTTCGTTTCCCCACCTACACAGTTGTATATAAGTGCGAAGTAGCCAGACTATGATCGACACTGTGCTATGGGAGGGGTCACAGGGAGGCGATCCTACCATTAGCTAAAGAGAAGCCACCTGCCTAGGAGGCTGGAGTGAAAAACATGTGAAGGAGAAGATGAGATAGGAACTAGGAGCCTGGGCTTGGCAGGTGAATTATAAGAAAGAGATTTATCTTTGATCTGATGCACGAAGCAATGGTATTTGAGAATGTAGCTGAAATAAAGATTTTCCAGCTCTCCTATACACAAACAATACACCCACCGAAAAAGAAATAACAAAAGATATACCTTTCACAATTGCACATAAAAAAATAAAATACCTAGGAATATATCTAACAAAAGAAGTAAAAGACCTTTACATTGAAAACTACAGCACCCTAAAAAAAGAAATTGAAAAGGATATCCAAAAATGGAAGGACATCCCATGTTCCTGGGT
>PVJO010007158.1:0-83813 GCA_004026905.1 Hystrix cristata | reverse complement strand
TTGATGAGGGTTTGAGTTTCACAAGTACAGAGTTTTAAAAGTCAGCAAGTGTGGAGTTAAGATTTAGATAATGAACGGAAGTTTCAACAAAAGGCTGTAAACAATTACTGAAGTGTAGCTAAGCATATGCGTTAGAAATGGTTTCTGGCTGCCAGGCAGACTCTTAGCTAAGAAACTGATTTCTCATCTAAATATCACTGAAGGACAGACATTATCTTCTAAAATTTACTTGGGCATCCTTCGAAAATAAGATGAATCACAAAGAGTGTATGGATAACCTCCTGAAGCTGACCAAGGTTAATAGTAAATAGTCCGTGTTTGCAGAGTAAAAACGAAATTGAGTAGGATTTGAAGCCAAGTCTGTCTCTCCTTATGTCCTTCATTCTTCCTATATAGGAATTAATGGGTAGACAACTCAAATGACTTGCTATGAACTATAGGAAGAAAGATTTGGGGGAAAAAAGAACTGTGGAATGGTAGAATTCCAAAGTTAAGTCAGGTAAAAATCATTCAGAGTTTCAACAATACACTGCTAATTAGGTCCAGTACTTGGATCTAAAGTGGGTTTTTTAGAGGGTTGTGACATCCACAGATGACTAATTAACCTGTGCAGCAAATCCATTTCATTTGCTGCCATGACACAGCCAATCTAGACTGGCTTACTGTTTGCTCATTTGGAAAATGATGTGGATTCCCATTTACACTTAATTACAGTGCAAAGGTTGACAATTTTGTTCTCTATAGAAGCATCAGATGCTTCAGTATCACTGTGAACATGCGCCTGTAATTATGTACATAATTTGTCTTCCAGAAATTGTAACCCAGCTATTACCTGGATCTTATGCCTATAATTAGAAATAAAAAAATCAAATGGGAAAAGTGGGTTGGTTGGATGTTGGGACCATTACACTAAGAAGAGTGGTGTGGAGCTGTTAGTGGAACTCAGAGGCACCCAACGTCTCTTGGATTGCTGCCCCGGATTAAAAATAATTAGCATGTGTGAAAGAAAGGTGTAAATTAGGTAGAGTGAAAGCACAGTACGATCACTTTTCCAGGACCTGACTGAAATCATTAAAAATCTCATAGACACCTCAAATTCGGCATTTCATTTTTTTTTTTTTTTTTTTTTTGGTGCTGGGGACCAAACTCAGGGCCTTGTGCTTGCAAGGCAAGTACTCTAACCACTGAGTTAAATCCCCAGCAAATTCAACATTGTTGAAACCAAACTCATTATCCACCTGCTGCCTGACTCCACCTGGACCTTTATTTGTGTTTTCTGTCTTTGATAGTGCAAAGCATTCCAGAGCCCTCTACAGCCGTTGTTGTCTGACTCCTTCCTCCCCATCGGAGTTTTGATCCTAATTATTGAGGTGTTTCTGAGCGTGTCAGTCCTGCGATGGTGCTGCAGTTCTGCCTTCACCATCGCAGTGTTGCTAGTTTCACAAGAATGTACAAGCGGTTCTGCCTTCCTCCAGGCTCTCCTCTCTCTTGCTCAACTTCTGCATCTCCCCCAGGAAGATCATCTCTAATCAAGCAGTTAGTTTTCACTCCAACAGTCAGAAGAGATGAGAACGTCTACCTCGTCCTCAACAGTGGTTAGCCAGACACGCCAAGCATTTTATTCTTTGTATTCCATGCCAGCTTCATGCTCTCCTGTCTGACTCTGCAACGGAGTGACCAGCTCTATTTAGTAGATTACTGATCATGTCATGTGGTCATTATTTCAAGTTATCCCTTGCAGGAGAATTGACTACTCTGAAATCCAGTGGCTACAAACAGCCATTCTGATTTTGGTTTTGATTTGGTGGCTCAGGAATGTAGGAATGTGAGTGGGTGGTCATGTCTGATCAACATTGCATCAGCTAGGGCAGAAGAATTAACCTCAAATGGCTTTTTCACTCATGATTGGTCCTCCAAGCACTTTTCTCTCTCCCTCTCCCTCTCTCTCCCTGTCTCCCTCTTTCTCTTTCTCTCTCTCTCTCCATCTCAGTTGTCTTAGTCACTTTCTCAACAAATACCCAGTGAATACCCTACATTCACAATTTAAAGGAAGAGAAGTTTATTTGGCTGACATTTTTAGTCCATGGTCGGTTGGCTTCAAGGCAGGAAAGGCACGGTGGAGAGATCTGCTGAAAGAAAGCTGCTAACATCATGGTGGTCAAAAACAGAGGAGGGAGGGGCTGAGGAGGGATGTGTACCCTTCAGGTCACACCCCCAGTGGCCCACCCCTCTCACTAGACCCCACCTCCCACAGAAAGTCAACTACAGTGCCCATATGATTCAGCTTCCCTCCAAATGCTCACATGAGGCATTTCGGGGTGCATATTTTTTAACTAAACCGTAACATCCATCTTCAGGGTTTCTCTACTGGTTAGTTTCTTGCAGCAAGAAAGTCTCTTTTTAACTGGGAGCTGACTTCCAAGAGTCAGGTCATAGAAACTGCCCAATTAGTTAGAGGTTATAACAGAAGAAGTAGGGCAACATTTCTGCTATAGCTGTTAGTGACAGTAGTTCAACAGCCCCTCAGATTTAAGACTATGAAGAAACAGACTCTACTGCTTGGTGGGAACCATTAAAGTCACACTCAGGAACAGGACATAGGATGGCCGAGATTGTTGTGCTCTTCTTTGGAAAATAAAATCTTTGATACTGAGGCTATTTTCTCCTTCTAAAATGCCAATCACTCTTTCTGTTCTACTCAACTCCTGCTTGGCTTTTAAGGCAAACTTTAGGAACAGTTCAAACTTTGGATTCGGTAAGAAAACTCACAAAAATCCCATCACCATACTTCTACAGTATCTGGTTCCACCCTCTCTTATCCCGCATTGAACATTATTGTCAGTTTACTGACAAATTTACCTCTCCTAACAGAATGTAATGATGAAGCCATGTATTATTTATTTTAGGATTCTTCGTGTGTAACACAGAGTCTGGTACCTAGATGTTAAATGTAAGATTTGTGATCACATGACTAACTGAAGAGATGAATAAATGGGTCTATTTATATTTACATACTACCAACGCCTGGCGAATATCCTGGAACAAGTTTAGTATCTTGTGATTATTAGCTTCCAAAATGGTCCCAAATGATCTCAGTCTTCTGGTACTTACACTCTTGTGCATTTCCCTCCCGTTGTACTAGTATTAGTCTTTATGACCAATAGAATATGGTAGCAGTGATAGTGTTATACTTCCGAGAACAGATTGTAAGAGAGACTGCAATATTTAGCCCTCAGATTCATTGAGGTGTAAGGCGGCTGCCATATTGCGAGCAGTCCTTGGAGAGGCCTGCATGGTGAGCAACTGAGGCCTCCTGTGAACAGCCAGGTAAGTGTTCTTGAAGTCAGATCCTCCATCGCCACCAAGCCTTCAGGTGCCTTCACCCCAGGCAGCTTGGATGACCTCAGAGATGTCCAGATCCACAAGCACCCAGCGAAGCTGCTCCCAGATTTCTGATCTTCAGGCACTATATGAGATAATGTTTGCTGTTTTACGTGGCTAAGTTTGAGGAAAAATTTTATACCATAAGAGATAGCAAATTTATTTACTAATAAATCCTTATGAGTGCCATTCAAAATAGCAGTAACGAAGCAGTTCTCTCCCTCTTGGATTTTTAGCCAAAGTATTTTGTTGTTATTAGGACAGGCACCTTGGTGGTAATTCTTATTGAAGCCAAACACCTGGGTCTTTTCTCCAACACAAAGAACTTGTCAGATACTACAAAGAGAATAATGATCTCATTTCTTGGAGTATGTGTGCTAACTAGCTGCATGATGAAGTATAGAATGTCAAGCAATAAACTCTTTGTTCTTAATCTTCCAATACATTTTCTTATTGAAAGGATATGATGCCAAAGAATTAAATGTAAAACCACTAGACGCCACTGGACCTTGAAAAATTGTCTTAGTTTGCTAGCTTCTTATTTCAACTCCCAGTTGCTAACCTGATAAAATCTCTGATTATTTTGCTTGAAAGTCAAGAGCCTTCATTTTGTCTCCACAAAATTGAGACATGAAAGAAAAAACAAATATGGTACTATCTAGAAACAATTTTGTTCTTACTGTATATGCTTCTCAGAAATGTAGAAGGGGATTTTAAAACTGCAAAATCACTCATCAAATAAGTTTTTTATATTCAATATATTTTCATGGAGTGTTTGCATCTAGAATTATTGAGAAATGCCATAAACATGCATCATATGCACTAATTTAGTAATCCTGTAGTTTATGCTAACCTGGTCAGCCATATTCAGGTACTCAGCTCTAACAGAATGCCACCTGCTTCGTGGTCAAAAGTTAGCATCTCAGGCGGCAAAAAGCTTCCAGGGCTTTCAATGTGAGTGTGGCTGTTTAATCAGAACTTTCTCTTCTACCCCTGAAATCATTCTAATGATACCAAAAATGAAAAAAGAAAGCAAGTAAACAGAAACCTTGCATACTGTGTTCCATGAAACCAGGAGAGTAATATCATCGCTAGACCTCAAAGCACTCCTAAGTGTTGTAGAGGCAGCTGATTTTGAGCAGAACAGAAGCCACTGGGGAGCCCAGAGTGAAGCAGGGAGAAATCTCTGTGGTTAGAGATCTTGGCATTGGCTGATTTGAGAAAGTTTCAGCACAGTAATACTTTATAAAAGAAGGACAAAACTCTGAGGTACAAACCTGAATCTCTTATTTGCAATATTATGTGTAGGAACTGGGTGATCTGGGCTGATGCAACAGGCTTCACGGACCAAATTTGGCTTAAAGAAGTCGAAGCAGCAGGGTGACATAGAGAAGCCACATTTGCTGGAAGCTCAGCACTTCTAAAAGAGAGTTTAGATTGTCAAACCAGCTGCACTCTTTCCAGGCTCCTTCTTACAAGAAACACTTGAAAATATCTCACTCCCCAAATAAAATTTGTTCAATGAAAAGTCATCGAAATGAGATAACACGGCATCAACACCAAGATTTAAAAGGAAATAAAAAGAAGGGAAAGAGAAATATTTGCAAACAGAAAACACACACACGCATTATGAAATAGATACAAATTGTGACGTATATGTCTGATACAAATTCGATAATCCTAAAGCATAATTATTTCTATAAGGAAGACCATGAATCCAAAAATGCAAAAATTCAGAGGGGAGATAGTAAATTTAGCAGAAGGATATGCTGAGGAACTGAGGAATTTAAGAAAGGAATAAATGGAAAATAAAACCATCGCAGAAATTGAGACAAAGCTGAAAAGCATACGAGATGGAATAAACATAAAAAAGTCACAGTGAAGACTAAATGCAAGGACAACTCAAATATAAAAAAGGAAATAAAAGTTTAAAATGTTTAGAAAGAAAATACATAATTGTACAATGCAAAGGCTAACCCTCATGTTATGTAAATTGTTGAAGAAGAAAGTCAAACTACAAATAAAACAAATATTAAAATTTATAATTAAATATATTTCCCACAACATAAAATCCTTGGGAAGGGCACACAACATACCAGGGAATAGGGAATACCAGTGGAAAGTTAAATATTGTGACAGATATATTCCACTGACACCTGTGGTCTTCTCAGCAGAAGAGGAGGTTCCTCTGGCAAGCAAGACAAAGACTGTTCATTTACAAAAGAAAATACAAGTAAAGTTCATTTCAGATTTATCCTAAGCAACATTCGTTGACAAAAACACTGGCGGCACATCCACACGATCCTTGAGGAAAGAATATGTAAGGCAGAGATCTCAATTCTGGCTAAGCTTTTGGATTCATACCGTTTTGAGCATAGAAAATCTCAGAAAAAGTCTTTACCCATGCACCATTCTTGATGAAAGTAACAGAAAATAAGCCAACATAACTGAGAAAATGCAGGCAGAGAATTGGAGGTGGCTAATGCATTGGATATAAGTTAGCAGGGAAGCGGTGCTACAGTGGAGGAGTATAGCAGAGCGAGGGAATACGAAGTGCACGTCGTATGCCCTGACCATGTAGAAATGACCCAACAGACAGAAACTGAAAACAGAAGGAAGATGAAAAGTAGATCAAATTCACTGACTGCATGAACAATCACCCAGGGCTAGAAGTCATTTATTTAAAACTGACTGAATGTGTAAGCGAAAAAATGTGTTTAGACATATAGATTAAACATAAAGTGAATGTTATTGACTATTTATTGTAAGTCACACTTACTTTCTGTCTAAAGAAACACAAATATTACTAAGATTATTGAATTAAGCTGCATTCCATAATTGTTAAAGTAAACACAAATATGTATTATCTAAATATCCTAATTCAAAAAGTACACCTGCCTGACATTTTTCAGACCTAGTATAGTAAGAGAAAATACCAGGCAGACAGATCATACATAAAAAGTAGCTAATATATTAAGCCAGCAAGGAAACCTCTGCAAGTTCTAAATAATAAATATGCCAATGACATTATGTCATAACATTTCAATAAATTGTAACATTAAGTAAAACCAGGAAACAAAATTTTCCTTTCTTCATTCCATAGGCATGGAAAGGAAGATACAGAGAAGTGTTTGGATTGACATCCTACCGATTGCTGGAGCTAGAATTTAATCCCAAACAATCTGGCTCCAGACACCACAATCTTACTAAATGTTTACTTCTCCGGTACCTCCACAAAGATACTTTTTTCCAGTTTCCTAATTCATACAGCACACTGAATGGAGTTAAGCCATCACGTCATGCTTGAGAGAGACTGGTGTTGTGTCTGCTGTGTTTCAGGGACCAGTGTGGTGGTGGTTCATGCTAAGCCCACAGCACCTGCGTGGCTGTAACATCATGGTTGTTGTGGATGGATGGAGCAGGTGGCAGGTGCCTGCTGGGGATGTACTGCTTCTGTGCACCTGGGATGGTATCATGGACTTATGAAAAGTGACCTGAGTCCCCGAGGACCAGCCAGAAAGACGTCCATCATTTTGTGTCAAAGTCTTTATTTCCCCATGTTCAGTCTGATTCTCTTCCTTACTCCTCACAAGCATTCAGTCAGTGTGTTTGGGGAAATCTGGGAAAAATGAAGAAGTATTCTGCTACATATTTGACAAACCCTCGATAAATGAGTTTTATGAGTTCAGACATTCATGTATTCTTTTTTTTTTTTGTGTGGGAAAAACCTGCGCAGTCTGAAAAAAGTCATAGGCTCAGAAATTAGGGAGAAAACTTAATCAACAGACAGAGTAAGTGTCAGTAAGGAAAATGATGGAATTCTGAGCACCCAAGTCTTTCTCAAGGGAAGGCAGCTGCTCTGAAAGCCTAATTCCAAGTCTCCTCATTTTTCTACAGGTGAGGTTAGCAAGGAAGAGTGATGGGACAAGATTCCCAAAGGAGAGGCTGTGAATCCTTTGCTCTCATCAGGGCTTGATTCTAATACCAGGAGGTGTCACGCGCACCCTGCCATTTGTATTCATGTCAGTATTATCATGTTACCTAGTGCTAACAGATCAGGATTCCCAGAGATGTCCTCATTGGCAGTATTCTTAAGAGGTAGGGAAGGGCAGACAAGCCTCTTTACATGCATGAAAAGAGGTTAATTTATGTTCTGTCTTCTGCCTGTAAGTGAAGGGTAAGCTCTCTGGAGTGTGTCTGTGATCTGTGTGGTACTGTATAGTTCCTTAGTAAATAGCAATTAGTGGTGACGATGGATGCTAAGACTTTCTTAAAATAAACTCCAAAGGCCAGCCACACCTGTAGGGAGATGGAAATTCCCTTTTGGTAGGAGACAGGATGATTAGCAGCTTCAACACACACAGGCTCCAAAGTAGGTTCCTCATTCAGGAAAATAAGGAGCAAAGTACCAGATGTTCACTCCGAATGTCTTATGTGCAGGTATAAAAGAAGGATATGTATTTCCAACTTTTGTTTAATAATAAAAGTTAAAAATGAAAGGAATTCCTTTAGGGGCTGGCAGTGTAGCTCAGTGGTAGAGCAGATGCAGAGCATGAGCAAAAGCCTGCATTCAGTCTCCAGCACCAAGAAAAAAAGGAAAGAAAATGAATTCCTTTCATTTGTAAGTATCAGTCTGCTAACTAGAAACCATTCTCCTTGGATCAGTGGGAGAAGTCGGTGTAGGAGAGCGGTTAAAAGTGGCATGTGGCCTTTTTTGTTGATCCCTGATCTACAGCCAGGATCAGCTGGGCTGATAAGAAAGCTGCACAATGCCTGGCAGATAGTTAGTGCTTATTAGATTTGTCGTTATCCTCAGGTGCGGGTATTGGGCAACATATAACCGATTGCCAGATAATTCTCATCTTTGTGGCTAAATGCAAGCTATTTCTCATTAAAAATGTTTTCAGTGTCACTCTTCAGAACCCAAGTAAGGTCAGCACAAGCAACAAAAGAACCAAAATAGCATTTGAAATCACAGCAGTCACCAAGGGGTGCTTAGTGTCGTTGCAGGGCTCAGTGTGGTGGTAGTGAAAGGAGAGGCTTGTGACATATAATTTGAGGTTGTCTAGAAACGCGACAGTTTATAATTTTAAACTCTGCTGGCAGTCGAGTGAACCAGCAGATATTTGTATTAATCTCTTCAGTCCAATCAGACAGTTTGGACACGTGGGTTCAGAGGCACGATGTTCCTCTCATAGGAAGGAGAAAACAGACGTGGATCACAGCCAGTTCTACCACCTTTTGTAGAGGAAATAGTTTCTTTTCAAATAGGCTCATTGATGAGTTGGGAGAAATGAAACCGAACAAAGCGTAACCTCACCTCTCCGGGTGCAGCGCCAGCTAGGGTTCAACACAATGAATTTCACTGCACCTGAGTCCTGTGTACCGGCTCAAATCCATCTTTCCCAGGGCCGCAAAAGCAGGAGTGGCTCTTTTTGCTGCAATCCCTCCAGCATGGTGCCGGGTGGCCTCATCCCACAGTCTCCTTTTGTCTTGGGCTTTCATCACTTTCTTTAGTGAGAGAAGGGATAATGCCTGTTTTCGGATCTATTGGCAAAATACCGGACTTGGCACAACAGCCTCCCTGGGGAAGCTGATAATTAAGCCAGTTGCCTAATTAGTATGATGATGCTTGTGTCTGCATCCAGTGCCAAGCCTTCTAATTACATTGTGAACTTCAGATGTGGTCCCCAAGTGCTTGAGATCAGCTTTCTAGGTATTTGCTCCCATCATGGGGATGAAAAGGCTTTTGAGTGCCCCTAACACTTTTTAAACACCTTGGACGCACTGGAGTGATTGTAACTTGGAGCCTGGTCACGTGTCTTTAGCACGTATCTTTGCCACATATAAGAACTGTAATATGTGGCAAGATCCTTATACCATGTGAGGTTCATTTCTCCCTTTTTATGAAAACAGAAGTGATTATGTGGCCATCATAGTATTGTGACAAAGATGAAATAAAGTTATATTAACATAGTCCTAAGAAAACATTAGGTCACACTACTTATTTGGAGTTTTCATCTGCCCTGTTAATTATTAATACTGGGATTGATCTGACAGATTTAGCAAATAAAAAATTAATAAATAAAAATGATTTTTAAATGTAGATATATCCCAACTTATGTGGAACACAGAACATGGGTCATAGTTATATATAAATTTTGATTGTACATCTATAATTCAAATTTAACTGGGTGTTACTTATTTTGTCTGGCAACTCTGCATTTGAGGTACCTTAGTATTCTCTTTTCACAATAACTTTTCATAGAAAAGCTGGGTGAAAATGATCGAAGCCATATTTATATAAATCTATATTTAGCTGTATCAAGCTAACCGTTTGGGTACTATTCAGGTGCCCTGGCAGAATACAAATCTTACATTTTCCAGTTTGTCATATTCAAAACAGGAAAAAAAATTCAATATAAACAGAGTTTTAAAAAGCGTGATTGTGAGGGTAATGTTCCATGGTTTAAAAAGCAGATTTAAAAAATAGTCATTCAGGAATTCCTCAAATCTGAGAAAAATTTTCTGATCTGTTTCAACTTGTCAAGAACAGTTTACAATTGCACTTTTGGAACCCACAATGGAAGTAGCCCATTCTTCTTGTCCCTGCCAAAGTGCCCTTGGCCTTGAGTGGCCAGATCTGCATCAGAGCTTGGGAGAACACAGTGAGTGTGTGTGTGTGTGTGTGTGTGTGTGTGTGTGTGTGTGTCTAGAGGGCTTGCACTTGACAGCACATTTGGTAAAATGGCTTCAAAGCAAAACAGTTTCCTGCTTGGGACTTGAGCACATGTTTTGTTGCGTCTCTGTAAACCAGTATACAATCTGGCATGTCCATCTACAGCCAGGGTGAGAGGAGAAGGAAATGAGGAAATGAGACTCTAATAATAAGTTTCTCATGGAGCTCGGGGGACTAAAACAGATAATGTTCTTTGGGCAGCCTTTAGCATGTTCCCTAGCACCTAAACGTCACTACTGGAGGGGAGTCCTTGAAAAGAAGTTGAGAATGGGAGATGGTTGAAGACAGGGCTAAGGGACATCGGAACACTCCTAGGACCCCTATTAGGAACAAGTCCTGTGGAAGACCACAGCAGTGCAGATTTTTCTCCGCCACACAAAGTTCTATTACCTAGTGTAGAATCACAGAAAGGCACAGAAAGCTAGTTTGTGTACAAATGGAGTGTAGTGAAGACCTGGAGAAGACTTTTTTTTTTTTTTAACACAAATATCTGTCCAAATCCTTATTCTAATCCCAATCAGTCTACGGTCTATGTACTTTCTAAATGGCCAAACGTATAAGTAAAATTAATTTTGATCTATATGGCCATTTAAAAGTGTATTTGTGCCAATTTAAGAGCTGACATTATTATCCTCTCCCATAAAACGAAGAAATTCAGAATCAGTCAAAATAAATAACTTTCTTCCAAGCAGGGAAAGGAGCTCAAACTGTGTCTTCCTTGCTTTGTGTGATGATGTAGATCTAAAATAACACCTAAAATTCTATGTGTGGAAGGTGGTGGGCTCATGGGGGCACTGTGCTCATTCACAGATTGCTCCACTGTTGAATTCAAAGCCCAGTGTGCTGTTTGAAGGTGGGGCCTGATTGGAAGAGGCGCTTCAGGAGGAACGCGGTCTGGAAGGGTTTACCTTTCTCCCTAGTTCCTCTCTTGGTGCTCTGCTTCCTGGCTGCCATGGGCTAAGCGCGCCTTTTTCTGCCATGCTGCTCTGCCATCTTGTTTCTGCCTTGGAGACAACTGACCAGGGACCATAGCAATGAACCAAAATAAAACTCTCCTCCTTTAATTTGTGGGTGTTGGGTATTTTGTCCCAGCAATGAGAAAAGTGATTAAGACTCTTCGAAATAAATGATTCTACCATTCTTTGATGAAGGAACAAGGTCCAGTTTTTAGCTTACTGATTTGCAGGCTAAGAAACTGACTGTTACCAGTTTACTTTGTGTCTGTTAGGCTCGGAACTTGATAGGACAATAAAAAGGGAATAGAAGGAAGAAAATGGAAACAAAGCTTTTGTAAATAAGGAGTGTAAGGAGGGAAGGAGGGATTGGAGGGAGGGGAATGGGAAAAAAAGCAGCAGCAAGACGTATCATGTACAGGTACAAACTCCCTATGATGAGTGATATCATTATGTATATCTAAAATGTACCACTAAAATAAAGTTTTAAAAAAAGTACTTGGTGATAGGAAGCAAATCACAGTGGTCAGGAGGAAATCACAAGTCTAAACTAATTTAAGCTAGAAGATACATCTATTAGGAAAACTGGCCTCCTCTTCCAGTGAGGGGGTCAACCCAGAGGGTGAAAT
Organism: Hystrix cristata; assembly: GCA_004026905.1. Classification (NCBI taxonomy): domain Eukaryota; kingdom Metazoa; phylum Chordata; class Mammalia; order Rodentia; family Hystricidae; genus Hystrix; species Hystrix cristata. Next base: position 72,111 of record PVJO010007158.1, on the reverse strand, counting down.
AGCAGATTGGAGACCCAGTTTTCGCACCAAGAACTAGATAAAAGGGTTGATAGGTTTGGTTAAAAGAAATTTCCAGACTAAGATTTTCAAATTAATACCTCATGATATTTAGTTTTAAAAAATGGAAGAGAGTTCTCCAAATCTGAGCCCCTTCCCTCTTGGCCAGGGCCACTAAAATTATGTTGAGAACTGCACACCCATTTAAAGATTCTGTTCCCTTGGCAACCTTTACTATGAAATTAGTCTTACTTTATTTGATATTTCACTTGAGATTTCCACCCTTGGGATTCTGGAAAGGCAATTCTATGCTGTCACCTGAAAACTCAGTGATTTCACACTGAGAATCATTGTGAGGGAAACGTCAGTCCTTCTCTCTCTCCATGAAAATGGAATGTCCACATGGAGCAGAGGAGAAACATGCTCTGACTCTCATGTAACCCCACAGAAGTCCCTGGGCACATTGATTGACTGCACTAAGAAGTGTATCGCTCCTCCCCTCCGCCTAATCCCACATTCTTCAAATAGGTGGAGAGAGGCACACACACAGACAAGCAATGTGCGGGAACAAGTTGCTGGTTGATGGATGGAAAAAAAAAAAAAAAAGAATTACTCGCATGAAGAATAGTTGCCTTTCCGACATGTTAAAACACCCATTAGTACAACTCAGAGAATTCAAACTGCTCTAGAAAGTCTTTCTGATTTAAGAGGGCAGAGGGGACTCAATTTGTTATGCGTTTTGAATTCCAAACAAAATTTCATTTGACAACCTGAATATCTTAAAGGAATTTCAGGTCATGCATTTGGGCAATCAGATTATTAATGCAAATATTGCTGAGTTAGTACTGATGGGAGGCAGAGCCAGGGCTCTGTAAATCTAGCAGGAAAGAGGTGCATTCTGGGAGCACTGTGGGGTGGTCAGGGGAGGATCACTGCTGGGTTTGAGGAAGACAGAAAGGACCACTGTGCTGCCGTCTTCCATTTCCTTCACATGGCTTCAATTTGCAAGGCTGCCTTCAAACTCGTTACCTTGCCTCATACTCCAAGGAACAAATTCTCCTTCGTCTGCCCCCATCCTCTTTCTGATTCCTGAATTCCAAAGTAATAAATAAAACCTGTATTTCAATAACTTCTCATTCAATATGAAGGAAAAGTGGTTTAAATCTTGGTTCTAACATTATGAAATGCATCCTTGTGGCCTTGGGAAAAAAAAGCACACATCTGAGCCTCAAGTGTATCATTACTGAATTATGAATAACCTCTTCCGTGCCTAACCTACAGTGTTTATTTAAAAATTTAACAAATTATTATAGATGACATTAAATCTTATTTCCAGAGTGCTTTTACTTTAGCACGGGAAATGATTGTTACTAGTTCATATACCTATCTGTTCATTAAGAAGAGATTCATCTATGTCTTTTCATCATTTCATTAGTTAATTATTTCATGTACATGTTAACTAATACTTATGTATGTGTCAAGTACTTTTATATTGCAGGCACTACACTTTCCTGGACTTTCCTTACAATCACCACACAAACGCCCATTGGGTGGTTCATTCACTCTTATCACATATTAATTGCTCACAGACTTGTTTTTCTGATGTGGTTTCTCTTCTTAATTGTAATCCAACTGATATCTAAGCATTTCCTCTTGACGAGCTTTTGGCAACTCATCTTGTCTCGTGGTGAACAAAAGAAACCCAACTTTCTGCCATTTGCAAACATGAGAAAGATAAATAAACATAACCCTGACATTTATCCTCGACATAGTCCCATCTTGTAACTCAAATTCCTACAATAATTCCAATGAATCACCAAGTGTGTTAATTCTATCTCCTACTTATTTCCTGATTGTATCTCTTCTAGTTTTTCTTACCACTACTGCATTGATGCAGGGCATCCTAATTTGCCCTGATTTATTGTAGCATATTCCTAACTGGTTTCCTTGGTTTCAGCCTCTCCTCCACTTTAACCACTCTTTATCTTGGGTCCTGGGAAATGGTCCTGGGAAGATGCTCTCGAGTTGCTGCATAAAGAGGACCACGGAAAGCACAGTCAGCACCTCCCACAGCACCTGGCACTTGGCAGGATATCAGTGCTTATTCATTAGTTTATCTAAAGCACGGAAAGGCAATTTGAAAATAACAGTACTGAGCAAATTTAAGCTCAGGATAATACATTTTAGCTTGAATGTAATGACATTTACTCTAGCTAGGTATTTTCATGCTTTGTTGGAGTAAGGCTGTAACTTGTTGACTTGATTATATACTATCATCAAAGGGACAGCTAAATGTCAATGAAATTCTAAGTGAAATCTCACAGTATGGATAGAAATGTCAATTTACAAATTCTTTGAAATTTTTATTCCAATGTAAATTGGATGAATCTTATAAAATGTAGAGAGTACTGAATTGTTTGGGAAATAACAATCACAGCAAAAGAAATCAGATTTAAAGTTCATTCTTATAAATTGCTATAGAAGTGGCAAAATTCCGGTAAAATTACAGTTGTAGCTATAGCATTGTGACTGTAAACTGATGTTGACTTCTAAACCATCTAAAGTTATGGGTGCTGAAATATCTTATAAAGCCATCTACGGGCACATTTCCCTGTATGCTATATCTATTCCACGTACTGATGTATTAGTTACCTTTCTAGAGCCAGTGGTTTGCAAGAGAGCACATTTAGTACAGGACATTTACACATTACGACATTCACACACACAAGCCAGATGCAGGCAGAGTGCAGAACCTCTATGCACTGGAGACCTGGAAGATCCAGTCAAGGGCTGGGAGCCCACAGCAATGTCCCATGCACAACTATTTCTGCAACTTTTAGTGTTGAAAAAGTCCATACTAGAAGTAGGAAACCAGGATATGATGCTTGCAGCAGGGATGGAGACCAGAGCTCCCCTGAGGCAAACAGCAGCCATCCTTGATTAGAGCGAGGCCTGAGCTCCTTCTGGAACGAGAATGGCCAAGTTCCCTTCTGGAGAACCAGCTGCAACAGAGCTTCTCCTGGGAAAGAGCTGGCTCCTGTCTTCTGCTCCTGTTCTCTTTTACAGTGTGCCTGCAACAATCCTTAGGTGGATCCTCTACGCTCAGAACCACACCAATTCAGTCCAGCTGGGTGTTCCTGCTTCAGTTTGACCACAATGAGTCTACCACAACTGGACAACTGGCATTATTTAGTGCAGGCTCATGGAAAGTCTTGAGTATCAGATGAGACAAGTCAAGGTTGGGGATTTAGCTCAGTGGTAGATTGCTTACCTTGCAAGCAAAGTCCCGGAGTTAGATCCCCAGTACTCCCCCTCAAAGATAAACAGATAAGACAAGTTAAATACAGATGAATTGAATCAAAACCTCTACCAGATTTTATAAATGCATGGCCTTTTGGTGTTTGTTTTCCTGCTTCTGAAATTAAAAAAAATTGCCATATTAAAATAACTCAGGGGACAATGGGGAGACAGTATGTATGATTTCAAGAGTACAGAAATTAGAGATGGTACCACAAAGTGAAAGGTCATTAATTCAAGCACATAAACCTAAGACATTGTATTAGTCAACTTTCTCATCACTAGGACAAAATACCTAACAGCTGCAATGAGAAGGAGAGGTTTATTTGGCATATAGCTTCTGAGGGTTCAGTCCATGGTTGGCTGGCTCCAAGGCAGAAATGGCCTTGATGAAGGGCCTGGCAGAGGACAGCTGCTCTATCCACAACAGCCAGGAAGCAAATAGAGAAAGAGAGAAAGAGGCTGGAGACAAGCATACACGCAGGTCATGCTCCCAGGGACACAACTCTTTGAACCAGGCCTCACCTCCTAATAGCACATTCAACTGTGCCCTCATGAACCAGGCACCTTCTAGAAGCACTGTCTCTGAACACATGAAACTTTAGGGGGACGTGTTAGATCTAAACCCTAACAGACATGTTGGTACAGTGTGAATACTCACTAAGTATTTTAAGTATGAACCTCAAAATAACAGTTTCTCAGACCCCTTCCAATATCTCTTATGAAGTATATCAGATGAGCTCATGAGGAATCGTAGACTCAACATTGTACATAGACATTTATTGAGTACTCTTGAGGAGAGCTAAAGAGCCTCCAGAAAAATGTACCTTTGAATTTCATTTCAGTTATTTGTTCGGGTGACCTGAGTTAAGCTGTTTAATATCTCTGGGTTTCAATTATTTCAGCTATAAAATGTGAGTAATTATAATGACTATCTAAAGCACTTAGCAAAATATTCAGCATGCAATTAGTACTTAGCATAATTAGCTAAGATTATTTTTATTGACAATTATTTTCCTTTTCCCATGATGCTTCTCAGCTCTAAGCTAAAGGTAAGAGAAAGGAATACTAGTGTTCACAAAAAAATAAAGAAGTAAAGGGAAACCTACTCTAAGTAGGCACAGCTGGCATATGATCAGCTTATTAGTGTTCTAATGCTACTTTTCCATTTCCCTTCCATTTCTTTCATTTTTATGGTGTTTTCCTTTTTGTAGCACACACTTTTATAAAAAGAAAAATGTGAAATTCTAAAGTATAGAGGAAAATACAAATTAACCAGAAATCCTACCACCTAGTGATATCTATTATTACTATAATGTATACATTATTTATTATATGCAGTATATTATACATATTTAACAGCATACTCTGAAAACTATGCCTTTTGGTTAATATTTGCTTTTCAAAAATGCTTTACTTTTCACCTTCCATTCTCAAGAGCAGCAACGATTTCTCCCGAGGAGCTGCCCTTTTTCCTTGGTGTATAGTCGGGTGAAACTCCCCATCAACAGCTCTGCCCTTTTCTTGTCAGGAGTAAGCTCAAGATCAAAACAAAGCCACTGGATTCTTCTCCCACTGAATTTGAACAGATTGGCAAGATTACAGAGAGCTGCTCAAACCAGGACAGCCTTACCAAGGCACCATTCTATAGTTCCAATGGGTAGTCCTCTTGGCTGTCTTGTTCTTTCAGCTTTCCATGTAAGATACTAATATCTTTCTGATAAATTCTCTTTTGTTTAAATTTTACAGTTTATTTTACCTGCAACTATAGAATACTACTCACACATAAATTAATGCCAGAAAATTGAATACTAAGCATGGATACAAAATGGAAGGTCTCTTCATATGCTGGTAGGCTGAGAAACTGTGGAAAAACAGCTAAGTAGGAGACTCCTGTGGTCACTGGAAAGTTTGTCCACTATAGCCAGCTTCTGGCAGCCTGGTTGATGCCGGCTTTGTAAAAAGACATACTTTAGAAAGAATTCTAGGGTGACATAGTGGGACAGCTACTTCTAATGGAAGAAGATAACAGCAAACCAAGAAGCTCACATTTTTATTTCATGGTGTAGCTTGACTTCAGTAACTTCTGGAACCAACCTCCAAGACTCTTTTAACTCACGTAGCTCAGGTTTAAAATTGCGGAAACAAATTCTGAGATTGATTCTGAGTATTGCTGTTACAAAACTGACTGAATTAAAAGCCATGTCTAGTTTCTTACATGACAGTTATTGATTGAGAAAGAGTGGGTTGGGATCTTCCAAATGAAACTAGAGAAACCTGGAGTATCAGACTATTACTGGCACTTTAAATCTTCTGACACCACCCAATTCTTCTCTATTTTTATGGAAACACATTCTTCCTGATTCCTTTATCCCCTCCCTCATTTGTAGACAGATACCATTTCAGGGAATGCAGGCAGATAAAACATCCTTACTCATGCTTTCATAAGCACAGAGTAAGTGAAAAGAGAACATGGGAAGCCACAGGTGGAATCTTATAGTTTACGCTTAGAAGCAACACATTTCATGTTTGCTCGTACTTTAAGATCAAAACAAGTCACATAGCTGTGCCTGAGTTCAACAAGCATGCAAAATGCAGGGAGAATGATCAGCTATGAAATATCTGTTAAAACATTAATAAAAATAATATAATCTGCATGTCCCTTGCACGTGGTATGCATCTTTTGGGCTGGAAAATGCTGGGGTTTTCGCCTGTTTTTATAGTTGGAAAGTACTAGAAGTTTACTTTTGTCTGACAGGAATAGCATTGTTGTCTACTTCTCATTTCATAATGAGTGGTCTGTAGAGATCTCATTGTTTCACAGGACATCATGCTTTTATACAAACATGAATGAAAGCATTCTGCTAATATGTAGAAACTGGAAATATCAGGGAGAGTATGTACCTTTTTGAGACACATTTTTCACTGGAAGCAAGAGAGAAAGCAAAAAAACTAAGATCAACATTCACCACCTCTGACATGCCTGAGAGTCCCGAGATATGCAGCATTTCGGAAGAAATTTTCCTCTCAAGTGAAAGACTTATACCTCCACCATGAATTCTCCAAGAAGGCTAATCCCTCAGGTGTTTCCTTTGGATTTTCCTTGGGAATAACTGAGAATTTGGTGTGCTGCCTGAAATAATTTGCCAGCTGGCATAAAAAGATGCCAGCTTTGTGCATCATAGGACAAACAATTCTGTCTAAGTGGTACTAGTCTCTTGCTTAAATGGTAATGCCAACTGACACTTTGGGCTGAGTGAATAGCAGGGTAACCAGAAATTCAGCAGCAGTACAGGATGTTCTATGAAGCCTCTGATTAGCTCTAATAGGTGAATTATGGAGCCTTTAGTACTTATGAGAAAATCCCTGACATAATTGGGTAGGTAACTATTCTGTCTGCCACATCTCTTGCCGTGCTGCTAGGCTGTGGTGGATTCTAGATTCTTCAGAATAATCCAAAAGGTTAATGACTTATTATAATCTGATCCTGCCATTTGGAGAGCATGGTCAAGCTACTGTGGGCAGTAGTAAAGGTTTTTAAATCTCCATTCTATGTGGGGAGCATCAGCAAAGACAAAGGTCCCATATGCCTTAAGGTTTGCATTGCTCTACTTGGCAACAGACTCTGTGACCCTTTGAGGTGATGGATGAGTACCAAGTGAACATAAGTTGAGTAATGAGAGACCAGGTAAAGAAATAAAGAATATAGTATATCCAGAGTTTTCATTTTTCATGTTTTGATAAATATTTTAATTGCTTTGTCTCCTCTTTCCCTTATATTTGTACTACTGTTTTATATTGATAGTATTTGTGGTAGTTAAAGTTAGTATTATTACAAAATTTCACAGTATTTAAATGAAATATCAACAGAGTAAAAGGAAGATGGAATATCATTTTAAATAATTCAGACCTTTTGCCAGATTTAAAAATTTATGAGAGATTATATTGCCTCTAGAAGTAGAATATATTTTCAAAGATTATATATAGAAAAATATGTAAATATAAGGACTGATGAATTTTTATAAACTGAATAAAATTTTATAACCAGTATCCAAATTAGGAAACATTATTGCCAGTGGTCTGGAAGCTCCTTATGACTTCCAAAAGAACTGAATTTATTCAAGGTTAGTAAAGGCTAGTTGTATAAGAAAGGCTAGTAAATATTTCATTGCTGGGGCAAAATGCCTGACATACACAACTAAACTATGGTTTATTTTTGGCTCATGGTTTTAGAGGATTTAGTCCATGGCTAGTTGACTCCAGTGCAAAAACATCATGGCAGAATAGCATGGCAGGAGAAAGCTCCACACTTTCTGGTGGCCAGGAAGCTGATCACAGAGGAAGAATCCGAGAAGGGGACAGAGTTGAATATTACTCTAGGAGACATATACATAGTAATTAGTGAACAAAGACTTTAAATTAGCTATAGTACAAACATTCATGAAACTAAATGAAATTATGTCTAAAGAATTAAAATAAATTTTAAGAAAATAGATGAATAAAGAGTACGAACAGAGTAGTATAAAATTAGCCAAATAACTGGTTATAGTGGTGTATGTCTGAAATCCTAGCATTCCAAGCTTCAGTCTAGACTGCACGAAATAGTACTAAATGAAACACTGTCTCCAAAAAAGTAAAAGGGGGAAGGAGGCTGGGAATATATCTCAGTGCATAGGCACTGGGTTTTTTGAGAAGTGGAAGGAATAAAGAATTAAAACAAATGAACAGAGACCTTAAGATACTGGGAAAAGACCAGTAAATTTAGAATGAGATTTTCAAAAGAAGAGAGAAGTGGAAAAGAAGACTATTTTAAGAAATAAAGCCAAAATTTTACCAACGTCGATTTTTTTAAAATGTTACTTTGTGTATCTCAAAAGCTCCATCAATTCTAAATCTGGTAAATTTAAAGAGAACATTAAATGATCCTTTAACAAAGAGAAAGAAAATCTTTAAAAGAACAGGAGATAAGTGGCTCGTCAAAAATCCTATCAAGGATCTTGAATAAGACAAATGGCTGAATTTTTTAAATCAAAAGTTATGGAGGAAAGAAGGCAGGGCATGGCAGACAAGAAATGGAAATCAAGAAAGGTAGGAGGGAGATAAACCCTTCCAGACCACACTCCCAGTGACCCACTTCTGTGGCCAGCCTTCACTTCTAACGTGACATTTGGCTATGAACTCATCTGTGGACTGACCCTCACTGATGAGTATCACTTCCCCATGATCAAATCACCTCCCCAAAGCCCCACATACGAGGTTTTGGGGGAATATCTAGATATAAGCCATAGCAGGATTAAACCATGTTAACTGAATAAAGGACACTGAGAAAATTGCATCATCATTCTATGCCTATATGTCCTTAGACTTGTTAGAAAATTTTAAACTAAAAAGTAAAAATGGTAATGTACACACATTATTAACATGAAAAGATAGTTAAAGTAAAAGATGACATATGGGTAGTTAGACACATACACATAAAATTGGACTTGAATAGAGTATAAAAATGTTAACAATTGTCATTTCTTCATGGTGACATTAATTTTATTCTTAGCTACGGTTTTATGCATTTTTAACCTTTCACAATGAGAATTTATTTCTTTTATAATCATAAAACTACCAATGAGGCTATTTAAAGTTTGGAAACAAAAAATATTTCCTTGGGGAGAGAAGAAGAATGAGGCAGAATGCCCAAGAAATGAGGCCAGATTTCAAAGCAATTTAAAGGACTTGGGATGAAACGGCAGTCCTTACACCCTCAGGGGAAGGTAGATTCCGGGCAAGGGAATGGCCTTGAGAGTTCTTACCATTTCTCTTATGTTTCTGTACTCTGTTTTCTATGTTTTGCCTTAAAAGTAGTGGAGTTAAAATGTCATTTTAACTTCTAATTCATCGTTTAATTAACATTGGTTTTATTTCTTTTGAATGCAACAGTGTGATGAATCGGGTCTTACATGAAGACAGAATTCTTGGGGTGACATTTCATATCCTTCTATCAGAGATTGGGGACCTAAGGCAGAATTCATAGCATCCTGGAAAGAGTTACTGAGTGAGTATACATTCACCAAGATGGCCAGGCTGCTGGGGAAATGCACATTAACAAGCAGTCATCTGTCCACTTGGTTTCAACTCAAGGGAAGAGAGACCTGTAGCAGTTATTGAGAAATTAAATTAGTTTTAGAAACAAGGTACCCTAGGGACTAAATATTTCTGTTGGAGTTATGAGCTAAAGGACCTGTAAATCTAAAAAGTTGGCAAATATAATCAATACTTTCTCAGGGAAAGCCAATGTTGTTTGTTGGCAAAAGTGTATCTTCTTGAAGAACAAAACAAAACAGAATGTGACGATATTTTGTGCTTCCAGAGTAGGAAATGCCCATGCTCAAAAGCACCATCCCTTAAACCGATATTGGCCATTACAGGGGTACAAACAAGAGACACATATGAATGAGATGGCTGTGTGACCAAGCCAGGGGATTGGGGCAAACAGAGCCACTATTACGGGATATGAGGGTGAGGGGAGGGGAAGAGTTCTACAGAAGATATTTCAGAATTTTTTGGGTCTTATGAATAACGAAGTCTCCTTTACTGCTCCTCTGAGTCCAGTAAGAATGATTAATATTACATTGTGTTGCTTGAGGATGTTTACCACCAAAACTTTTTAAAAATTGGTGTGTGTAAGTCAGCTTTTTGTTGCCATGACAAAATACCTGGGAAATCATCCTAAAGGAGAGATGGTTTATTTTGGTTTAAGGCTCTGCTGCTTTAGGCCTATGAAAGCAGAAATATGGCAGAAGGGCATGATGGAGGAAAGCTGCTCACCTCATGGCAGTCACAAAACAGAGAAGGGAGAGGTAATGAAAAAGCCAGAGCATGAGAGGAAGGAACCGGCGACCGGATATAGCCCTCAATGTTGTGCCTCCATGATCCACTCCCTTCAGGTAGGCTGCGTATTTTGTTTCTGTCACCTCCAAATAATACCATCTAACTGTGACACCACTAATGGTTACTCCACTGATGAAACTAGAGCCCTCCCAATCCAGTCAATTGCTAAAGTCCATCAGCAACCAACCCCTTAGAGGTTTTGTGGGGCAAGCATCAAATCTGTCTTAGTTACTTTTCTCCCTGAGACAAAATATCTGACAGCCACAAGTTAAAGGAGGAAATATTTACTTCAGCTCGCAGTTTGTAGAGGTTTTAGTCCATAGTTGGATGGCTCTGAAGCAGATCAGCGTGGCAGAAGGGCATCACAGAGGAGAAACAGTCCATGGCAGAGCAGACAGGAAGCAGCAAGCAGCAAGCCTGCCTTTCCCCTCTCCCTTTAAATTTCATCCAGGCTGTAAGCCTATTGATTGGTACCACTCACACCCAAGTTGGGGCTTCCATTATCCACACCCAGAAATATGCTAATTCCAGTCAGTGGGCTAATTTAATTCCACACAACCTTAATCTCACTATCATGTGCCCTAGATCCAGTCCACTTTAAAAAGCCTCACCTATAAGCACTTACGAGTTTGGGGGACCTCTAGAAACAAGCCATAATAGTATCCAATGGATTTCTGACAATCAAAACTTATGTTTTATGAAGTTTCTATTAGGATAAATCAAAGACAGATTTGATTACAGAATTCTAAAGATGGAAGACACAATAGACCAGCTTCTTTTTTAGATATAATGGATATACAAAGAATTTAACTTTGAGAATATTATACTAAGTGAAATGAAGCAGTTGCAGAGAGACAAATACTGGAGGAACCCACATATGTGGGGCATATATAATAGACAAACTTATGGAAACAGAACACAGAATCATGCAGCGGACTGGGCAGAAGGGAGAAATGGAAGTTGTTCTACATGCATGTATATACCTTTTAGTTCCATCTATGTTTTCACGAATCACAAGATTTTCTTCTTTATTAAGACTAATATTCTATTACATTCATTTGCTACATTTTTATGCATTCATCTGTCAATGGACATTTGGATTATTTTCATATCTTGGCTATTGTGAATAATACTGCAATGAACACAACATTGTGTATTTCTTTTCCAGATCCTGATTTAAATTCTGTTGGACATTTATCTAGGGGTAAAATTGCTGAATTATATGGTAAATATAATTCTTAATTTTTAAAAGACCTCTTATACTGTTTTCCATTATGGGTGCAGTGTCTTTTATTCTGAGCATACAGGTGTTCCGAGGTCTCCACATGTATGTATGTATGTATGTATGTATGTATGTATGATCCATCTATAATCTAACCTAACAGTTGTGAGGTAACATCATATGGTAAAACAAGCATTACAGTGTTAGAATAATCTTTGACATTCGAGTTCATTAAAATGTGGTTCCCACCTGCTTCCCAGCTAGGTGTGCCCCACAACACCTGTATACACAGCCTTCCTTCCTGATACACTTAATGACTTGCTTTTTTAGGACTTGCTTTCATAGTCTTGTTTTAATCTTAGTTTATTAGTACATATGTGATAATGCTTACATTTCTTGTGGGAAGCTGGTACACGTACATAACACACCTTAATTCCTTTTTTCATCCCATTTCACTTCCCCTCCTCCCTCTCCACTGCTTTGATCTTGCCTTCTATATGAAACACTTAATTATATTTGTGTCAATATCTCTCTCCAGATGGTAACATGCTATGGGATGTTCTTTCCAGGCAGCCATGTGCTGTGCCTCCTCACTTCTCCTCTGTGTTTCTTCCACTGTCATTCACCTGCAAGACTTTCTTTCCAGAACATCAAGAGGGGCAATGGTACCTCTCCAGCTCTGGTCCCTGATCTTTCTCCACAATGCTGCCTGACAGTGTAGTGTATCTTTGTATGCTTAGTTTTATTTTCTATCTGCCCAATGAGAATGTAACCTTCATGAACCATGGCATCTTTCATCTTGACCCCTTTCATCTTGTTTCTTTTTTGTTTTGTACCTTGTTATGGCTTGCGTCTAGAGGTCCCCTCAAAGCCTCCCGAGGTCATAGGTGAGGAGTTTCAAAGGTGGCTGGAGTAGGGTATGTGATGTTGGGATTGAGGACATGGTGCTGGGATCAAGGACATGATACTAGGATTTAAGGTGCCCCACGCTGGGTGTGGGTGGCACCACACAAAAGGCAGGTAGCCTGGATAGACTATAAAGAGACAGAAAAAAGCCACTTTGCTGCTTCACTGCCTTCTGTCTGCCCTGCTTTGCCACGGACTGTTTTTGCTCTGCTATGCCCCTCTTTCATGCCACCCTGCCTTGGAGACAGGTGACTATGGACTGAAACCTCTACAAACTGAGTCAAATAAACTTTTCCTCCTTTAACTTTGGGTATCAGGTATTTTGTCTCAGCAATGAGAAAAACAACCAAAATATACTCCCTAGAACCTGTAATTTTTCTGACAATGGGTACTCATTATATTGCTCTTCAATAAATTAATGAGTGAATTAGAACTGTGATTCCTTTAACTTTACATTTTCTCAATAACTAGCACAGGATCTAGCATAGAATAGAAACTTAATGATTATTTGTTAAATGCATGCTAGCTCCCCAAAGCACTGGGATAGGAAGACAGTTACTACATGATAAAACTTCAATCTCTCTCTCTCTCTCTCCCTCTCTCTCTCTTTTTTTCCATGTGACGGTACTAGGGAATGAACCCAGGGCCTTCACATTGAGTTAAATTTATTTCTTATAAATTTGCTTTTTGCTTTTCAGACAGAGTCTTGCTAAGTCCCTAAATTGCCCGGGCTGTGCTCAAATTTGTAATCTTCCTGACTTAGCTTGCCAGGATGCAGGGATTCCAGGTATGCAACACCATGGCTCGGGGAACCGTGAGTTAATATAAATAAATTTTGTTGATGTGAGCCCTGTAGTCTGAGCTTTTTATTAAATCTTGCCTTCACCTATTTCCAGCTGTGAGACATTGGTCAAGTAATTACACTTCTGTTTCAGTTTCCCACATGCCGGTTAAGCTTTATTGTGACCGATAAATTAGCATATATACATAAAGCACTTAGAATACTGTATGGCGCCACACTGAGGGTGTTTACCAACTGTTAGATATGACTATCATTATAATTATTACAGAGGGAAATATAATTTACAGAAAATTTAATGAATTTTTTTTTTTTTTATGGCCTGGGAATAGAAACCAGCATTTTGCATATGCTATGCAATTGTTCTACCTTGGCCTTATGGAAAGCAAAACATTAAATGATGATGTTTTAAAATAATTTTAATAATCTAATTTAAATTGGAAATTTACATGAAATTATATAATATGCAGCATTTATAACATATACAGATATAGAAACATATTCTCTATGTAATGGGGAAGAATATACATTTCAACATCTGGATGAAAGTATATTAATTTTTTATAATCATTATTTCTGGACAGTCAGATGCATGATGACTTTTTTCATTAATGTCTTATTAAATTTTCCCCATTTCTATTCTAATCCTGCAGTGCCTCTATAGTTGGTGGAAATCGTATGTACTGTAAAAATAGGCTCTTTATCAGTTTTTAGGACATGAACAAAAATGAAACACACTTTAGATTTCACTCAGCCCTGGCATGGCTGCTTTGCTGTCATCCAGGGGAAGTCCTGATGAGAAACCCAAGTCCGGATGTGACTAACACTAAACCCGACCCTGGGGCCACCCGGCCAAAGCTGGGGGATTGAGCCACAAGGGGCTTTGGCACCGAGCTGCCACTTGCTAGTCGTGTTGTGCAATCCTGTTGCTCTTACTACACAGAAACCTGGATCTTTCTCCAAACTCAACTGCTTGATTAACTTTCATTTAAATGAAGTTTATTTCTGAAAGGTTGAGTTTTCCTTTTTTTTTTTTTTCTTTTTCACAGCTGTCTTGGCACCATCTGACTCCAGCCTGGGAGGGAAGTATCTGAGTCAGAGATGGGGTCAAACAGCGTTTCTGGTGGTGTTTCCAGAGCTCTGAGAAGGACAGTCTCTCCTGTAGCTTTCTGCCTGCTTCTGTGATAGCTTGCAGAAGGTAGGTGCGACAGGATTCAGCCAAAGCAGTTGTCTCGCACACTCTTGCTTCTACCTGAAAGAATATTAGCTGTCCGCATCGTTCTTGTCCTCTTCAGCATCCTCCATAAATGAACAGTTCTCATAAAGCCACATGCCTGTGGGAAAGGGAAGGACAAGAGACCGGGAAACAAGGAGCCTGGGTTTGTGCTTATTTAGATAAAGTGTATTTCTACTCGCCTACCACTAAAAAAAAAGGCAAAACCTAAGTGCAGGATTTTGAAGATATACTTTGCTCTATTAATCTCAAAAGTGCATTAATGTTTCTCCTCTGCATTTTCTTTCTTGTTCTCCCTCTTCTTTCCCTCATTGTTGAGGTGACGATCAGTAGAACTATTTACCTGACATGGTCACACAATTGCCCACTCTCTCTCCTCCATAGGAGGAAAGTTGGTTTATTTTCTGTTTCTAGGTAAAGTGAGGCAAAATATGTCTGTGACTTAAAGTGGATTTAACACAAGATAAACTCAATATTTTGAACTCCAGGATATATCTTTAAAGGCTTAAACTTGAGTAATCTGTCAGAGATCTAGAAACCACTGAACAAATCTGAGGACTGGTACTGGGGGAAGGGTGACCTTGTGAAAACAATTCTGAATATTCAGTTTTTGGGACCGGAATCTGAGTCTCCATTTTGGCAAGTCTGAACTGTATGATACAGAGCAGTGTCCTAGCTTCTTTGAATCTCAGTTTCTTAATTTATAGGAACTATGGGGTTGATGTGAGTCTCAGATGTATCGAATGAAAGTGCTTGCACATAAGAGATACCATATTTTACCTACATTGAGCACTAATAACTCCTATTGCAAATTGCTGTGAGTGGAAAAAATTGTCATAGGAGTAAGGTAATATAGTTAAATATCTAGCATTCAATCTTGTTTTTAACAGGATGACAGTGAACAACACACTTAAGTGACCTGAATTTCAAATGCTGAGACCTCCTTTGTTGGAGGGACTTGGAATCTGCAGAGAATTCCTATCCACATTATACTTTAAAACCATAAATTTGTTGATGTAGACATTCAAAAACTATTCTGAGACATTTAGCACAACCTTGCCTGAAAGATAATCCAATTTGGTAGAGTATAACTTTTACTCTACTGGTATTGATGAATGTTTTATAATCAAAACATTAATTTGTTTTTGATGAAACTCATTGGAATGTTTAAGGAAACTCGGAAGTCAGGGAGCAGATTAATTTAAGGCCCAGATTCTGACTTGGAAAGAAAAGGAAATCTGGATGGGCATCTTTTCCTCCCTTTTGAGCAGAATGCTGGATCAGCAGACCTGAGTTCACTCCAAGAAGGATAAGGCTGACACCAGCTCCTTGGACTCCAAAGGTCCCTCTTTCTGACAAGGTTGTTTTTCCATTGTTACAGTCACTGAAATATTGTTCCAAAACTGCACAGATGGATAAAGTTATAGCTATGACTGCACATGTTCATTGTCTTAGCTACTTTTTTCATGACTGAGACACAATACTCCATACCAACAAGTTAAAGGAGGAAAGGTTTATTTCAGCTCACAGTTTATAGGGGTTTCAGTCCGTGGTCAGCTGGCTCTAAGGCACAGTGATATCACAGAGGAGAAACAGTCCATGGTAAAGTAGGCAGGAGATGACAAGCAGTGAAGCAGTCTTCTTTCTGTCCCTTTCTATTCTATCCTGGCTACAAGCCTATTTATTGATGCCACCCACATCAGGGTGGGGCTTCCATTATCCACACCCAGAACGATGATGCTAAACCAATTTAGTTATCACACACCCTTAATCCCAATATCACACACCACATTCTAGCCACCTTCCAAAAGCCCCGTCTATGAGCACATGAGGCTTTGGGGGAACACCTAGAAATGAGCCATAACTTTCCTAAATCTGAGTGCATTACATTTTAATATGTAAGATGCATTTATTTAAGAAACATTTTGCAAAGTGCTCTTTTACACGTGAAGCCTAGAAGAAATGTTGAGAAGACAAAGACATTTCTTATTGTTCAGGAACTCCTGAACCAGTAAAAGAGGGAGATAAGCAAGCAAAAACTATAACCTTCTCAGGTAAGTGCTGAGAGTGTGTAAATAAACAAATGTAACCCCTGCTCTCTCAGTCTCGGTTATCTGGGCAGTGGTAATACTTAATTTAGCTTTCAAGAAAGAAGAGGAAAAGGCAGAAATAACATGCCCAGTGACTCCAATTAGCGGAAGTGTGAGTAACTCAGTGTAAGTAAAGAGTATTGCAGATGTGACTAAAGCACAAGAGGAGAGACTGAAAAAATTGATCAGACACTACAGCTGTAAGGCCTACAGGAGGTTTTCTGAGTGGTTTGGACTTTACTTTGAAGTCAAGCCCTGTCAAAGAAGGAATGTTAGCTGTGGGGGGCAAAATGATATTTGAGTTTTAGAAAGATCACCATGTGAATGAAACAGAGTGGAGTTAGCCTGGAAGTGAATACACCAAATAAGAAAATGAAGCAGTAATCCAACTGAGATGTAACAGTAGCTTGAATTTCTGCCATTAATTCATGTTCATATTGATTTCTGCTTTTTATTAGGATGGATTAATTAGTTTCTTAGCAGAAGGCAAAGAATCAAGAGCTCCCTTGAGGAAATGAAGTAAAGGAAAATCTCTTCAGACAGAAGAAATGATGGCGGAAAATGGTTAGTTTCAATTACTTTCAGAAACTGTAGCCATGAAGGTCTCTTTGAAGGATCAGAACCTGAAGTCTGGTGGGGAGACTTGGTGACAAATACATACATTGGCTCTTGAGTAGGTAAACACAGACCCTATGCAGTACCATTTTTAGGCTTGTGAGGTGTGGAATACAGAAAGCCATACAGATCTGCTCTCTCCCCTTCTGGGTACATGCCCAACCTCACTCAGAGGTCCTAGAGTATTTTGCCGGAACTTACTAGGTGTGAGCCTCTGAAAGACACAAGACCACAATGTCCAAGGATGCGTTAGCATTTACCAAGCACCTCAGGCATTCCACAATTAGCAATTTAATACATTTTACCCCTGTGGATCCTCTCAAAAGTGCATATATTATAAGCATAAAGAAGTTGGGGCTCAGAGATCATACTAACAACAGCCAGTCCGTGGCAGAGCTGGGTTTTGGTGTTAGTCTGGGATGACCCCAATGCATAAGCTCTGTGCTGATGTTCTACGGTCAAGACTGAGCTACTGTCCCTGCTCAAGTTAGCTAAGTCTGTGTCAAGTAAACACAGACTCTTCTTCAGTCAGAAGTGCTAGAACTTTTCATGACAGATCAGCAGTAGCAACAAGCAAGTCATTTTATCTGTAAATCAGCAGAGGGTTTAAGAATATGTGTTCTGGAGTTCAACAGTGTGTTTAAATCTAAGGTTGGAGACTTGCTAATTTCTCCATACCATGCTTTCCTCACTTATAAACTGGAATGATTAGTGTCTTATTTCATGGAATTATCTTGAGAACTTAATGAGTTGTAGACCCAACACATTTGGTAAAATGTCTCAAAACTGATAAATTCCTATAGATATGAGAAATATGTAGTACAGGCTGAGCATTCCTTATCTGACATGCTTCAGACCAGAAATATTTTCAGTTTTAGAGCCTTTTTTTTTCAATCTGGTATGTTTGCATAGACTTTGCTAGTTAAGCATTAGTAATCTAAAAATCCAAAATCCAAGTGTTCCATAAACATCATGTTGGTACTCAAAAAGTTACAGATTTTAGAGTGTTTTATATTTCAGATTTTCAGATTAGGAATGCTAAATCTGTAACATTTTAATGACTTTTCATTGTCCTGATTCTACTATGAAAGAATATGTTCATTTATATTGTATATTTATATCAATAACCTTGGGGATTTTTGTTGTTGGCTGAAATCTTAATTTCTTTTTGAAAAATCACTTGAATAGAAACTTTTATCTGCAATGCCTTTTATTTTCTTTCTTTAGAAAGAAAACAAAGGTTTTCTGATGGGCAATTTTCTGCTCAATTCATTTGGACACTATAATCTTTCTATATTGCTTTGCTTTGCCCAATAAACCTTAGGAATTTTGTCTCCCTTTCACTACAAGCTATGATGACGAAAAGTAAGACTTGAGTTATAAAGTGATACGGTAATAACCGTACAGAGTTCCTTTAATCTTCCTGAGCCTCTATTTCCTCTTAGGTTAAATGAGATCTAGCCTATATGACTCACCACCGTTATGAGGATCAAAAGCTAGAACAGCAGTGAAGTACATTATAAAGCTCAAAATTCTGTAAAATGTAAGTTCTTTATTATATTTCTGTTACACAGTAAAGAAGCAATAGATAAAAATGGTTATGGCGGCAATTCTGTTTTCCACCTCCTACAGTAGGGAAGTACTGTTTAACACGATTCATTCGAAAGAGACTTTTCTTTAAAACACAGCAAGAAAATGATTTCTTTGAAATGTGTGTCTATGCTTTCTTAAACCTTATGGAAAAAGAGAAGCAGAGAAATGATAATGTTGGGTCTTAGTGACATGCAGGACTAAAATCCCAAATACATTTGATTTGGTTAGATAGTATATATTTAATGATAGAACCTGAAGAATAAGAGACAGTGTTGAAGTGGATATGTGTTTTATGAGATCAACTATTCCTGGTAACTATCAGATAAAACACCAGGAGATTGCATAGGAAGTAGAGATGAGGTCTCAAAGAAAGACATAGGAGAGACGGTGAAAACAAGACCAGAAGCCCCTGGGGTCTAAAAGTTGTCACCTCTTCTAGTACATGCTAGTCCCTACGTAGCACGAATTTTATAAAAATGTACATTTCTCTATGTTATAAATTTCCTAAATGCTATTGTTTATCACAAGATGTCTTCATTGACTTTTGGCAAACTTTTACACTTAGAGACAATCTACATTTGCAAGTGACCAACGAGTGTACTTTTGAAATGAATATTGGTTGTTCTTTAGTTTCTGTTGCAAGTAAGATGAGAAACAAAAAAGAAAAAAAAAGTACATGAGAGTGTCACTTATTTTTAGGTGACATTTCCGTAGACTTGAGAAATAATTTTTGAGTACTCAAAGAATAATTTTTAAAATGTTTCTGTTAGTCACAATCTAATGTCTGTGGCCAAAAGACTAATTTAAGTTTAACCTGCATCATTAACAATTTATCCATAAGCATCTTAGATCTAGGCAAACAGCAAAATTCTAACTTACAATGTCATTTCCAATATTTGCAAATTTCTGAGGTGCGGAAACTCCTGCTGTGGTCTATTTAAGGTAACACCTTGGCCACACTGAACGTGAAGTTAGGAAGTGATACCCAAAGTCACACTGATCTGTCGTTGTCACACTGTATGGTAACAACTATTATAATTATTTTAAGAAAATGTTAGCAAAGTGTAGTAAAACAAGAACTGAGGAGTTTTAAGAATTGCCTTTTTTATTATATGGCATTTAATGTAAGCTGATATTCTTTTTTTGTATTTTAGTAATGGCTATGTTGAACAACTCCATTGCAAAATTCTTGTAAATTAAAAGTCAGATGTTGTGATCCAATCAAAGTTGACTGGAAGATACTACTGGCCCTTAAGTTTCTTACTGTGGAAAGAGAATAATTGTATGTCAGAAGGTTTACAAGATACATGTAAAGTGCTGTGCAGTGTATTTAGCTTGTAAGTATTGTTATTTCATGAATTCAGTACGCTGTCTTGACCAGCTAGCATTATCATTCCTCTAGTGAATTTTCCTCCCTACCATGGAAGACTTTGTTCCCTTCCAAAGTAGCGTTCTGGGTCCTTTCCTGTTGGGATGGAATTCGAAAGCTTGGATGTCACATTTGAGCTGGATGTCCACAGAAAATGGTAGATTGTTGTGCAGTGAATAAGTAAATCTACTTTTTTGCTCTCTGGAGTACACATTTCTGCAGCCACTAGAAGGCTCTGCCCTTAAAGAGCAATCTCAAAGGCACGCTTTTTCTTCCTACTTGCCTGATTTCCCTTTCCACATTAGTGGCAGTCTTTCTTTCTTTCTTTCTTTCTTTCTTTCTTTCTTTCTTTCTTTCTTTCTTTCTTTCTTTCTTTCTTTCTTTCAATTTTATTTTAATGGTACATTTTAGATGTACATAGTGATAACATTCATCGTAGGGGATTTGTATCTGTACGTGACATATCTTGTTGCTTCTTTTTTTCCCGTTCCCCTCCCCTCACCCCCTCCTCCCTCCCTATTTACAAAGGTTTGTTTCCATGTTTTCCTTCCATTTCTTATTTCTCTTGTCCCTCTGTTCCTTTCCCCTTCCCTTGTTCCCTTTCCCATTTGGACATTTTCTTCCCTTTCCCAATATAATACATTTCAGTCTTTATCTACACTTTCAGTTTCTCACACCAGAGAAACAATGTGGTGTTTAAACATATGTGTCCGATTTATTTCACTTAAGAGTATGGTCTCAAGATGCATCCATTTACCTAGAAATATCTCAAGGTTATCATTCTTTATGGCAGAGTAGTACTCCATTGTATAAAAAAACTCCACATTTTCTTTATCCATTCCCCTGTTGATGGGCATTTGGGCTGTTTCCAAGATTTAGCTGTTACAAACTGTGTGGCTCACTCAGATTGCAGTTCTCTTTGGACCTTTTTTTACTTTTTTTGCAAATGGATCTTTTATTCTCTATAGTCTAGAGCTTTCATATTTGAAATTAGTCTCATAAATTAAAAAAGGACACCCACATAGATGATTATTTTAAAACACAGCTAGTCTTACTTTTATTTCTTTCACCTTTTTGAGGACTGTGGAAGAAAATGGATAAATGTATAATCAACCTACATAAAATTTGACAGACAGCTATTTTATAATATTACCTTAAGGGAATCCAAATAGCGCACATGCTGTCTCCTGCGATTCCATCTAGTTTCCACCAAGGGTGAAGAGCACAGCACATTTGAGAACCAGCTGCCAGGACCAAGTCTGTCCTGCTGTCAAGGACGAAGCTGAAATGCAGATTCTCGGCCTGAAACAGGGACTTGGGGCTCTATGAGCTGGCACCAAGAGTGATTTTCATGACAGAGGCCATTTGGATATCTCTCACGTGCTCAGTTGAAGGCGATATGGCAGTACAAACTTAGAAATTGCCAACTGGCTGCAATCCCTGAGGCACCTGTGTGCTTTGGCAGTCACTCATCTAAAGCAGTTCTTGGCTAAAGGGCTTTGAAAAGTCCACTTGGGAGCATTTTAGCATTCAGAGTTGTTTGCTGCTTGTCTGATGAGACATTTGCCAGTAGAACTCAAAGCCTAGGATGGCGGGGATTGTAGTTAGGTTTTGTACATTTCTGAATTGGAGAAAACCTGGCTTAGCATAGCTAAGTCCAACCTCAGAAATGAGAATTTTTTCCTTTATTCACCAGACTCCTCTTGATGCCGGCATGAAAAAATAGAAGACTCACAGATCTGTGTAGCAACAGGTATAAATCTGGATGCAACGTACTCAATCCTAGGGGCCCGTGAGAAGAGTCAGGATAATGATGCAGGGTGACAGGAAAAGAGATCCAGTGAGGAAGAGATGAGAATGAATCCTAGTGATTTCAGAAGAAATTACCCTGTCACAAAATGATGGGAACTTTAACGTTTGAAAGTCAATCCCTAGAACCACTCTGAAGTTCAGGAGCCAGGAAATAATAGTTGAGTAAGTCACATTAAGACATTTCAGTTTCCACGTCTCAACATTGCTTTGCAGTTTAGTCTCCAGAGTTACTTCGTTTACTCATTGGTGTCCCTGGGGAGAGCCACCGGCCAGGGAAGAGGGAGGTGGAATGGACCAGTGCCTAATTCTGAGGGCAGCCTTGGGGTGCGTAATGCAGAAATGGTCAGCAGACATCCATGAGGCAGAGCCCAGGTTTTTCTAAAAGAGGTGCTTTGGTAGCTGAAGGATGTCTGCGAAAACCTTCCCATCTCTCTGGTTCGTGTCTGAGGGAGGGCTGCCTCTCCTCATTTTCCATCTCATCTTTGACTTCCTGGATCAGAATTCCGGACTCCACACATATCTGGTCCTGCTTTCATTGCACTTTTACTAAGATATGGTGAGGCCCCTGAGTCCTCATAGCACTGGAATTCAATTAATGTTCGTTTTCACTTCCTCCTGCTTCTGCGCCACTCTAACAGCTTGGAAGCGCTTTGCTAGCGTCCACCCCAGCTGCTCAACTCCATGTGCAACGAAAATCATTCTCAGATAAGGAAATCCCTGCTTGACTCAGTGTGAGCCAGGCTCAGTCACAGGATCCGTGTGGAGGTGAAAAGAGCAGGCCTGAGGGTTTGGTCTCCCCAGCAAGTTGGGTAACCTCAAGAGGCTTCAGTTTCCACCTCTGAAGAAGAAAGTGTCATTGCCAATAGATTCCAAATGTTCTTTCTCCCCGAGGATGGCTTCATTCTGGTGGAAGAGGATCTGGGATTCAATTACATGTTCGTGGCTCACACCGGGGCAGACTGGTTTGAAGCTCCGGCAGCCTGCTGTATCCTCCCCCCTTGCTGCCCTCCTGGGTATTTCTGCGGAGCTCTGGGGTTCCTGAATCATGGGGCGAAAAGTACAGATCAAAGTGGTCTCTAGATTTTTTTACATGTGAATATTCACGATTTCATGGAGATCACTGCAGAAGCTGATCCAGCAGCTGTCTTCCTGTTGCTTCCCAAGAACTTCTCCTTTGTCCTTCACTGCCACCAGCCCTGTGCCCACCCACACTGCACTCACAGAGGGAGCATCTGTGTTGTGGTTTAGAACTGAAATGCCTCCGCCAGTGTCCTGTGTTTAGATGGTGATTGGTCAGGAGTTGCTAGCATCATCTGTGGATTCATCCATTGATGTGGTCAGCAGCTGAGTGTGCTGTTAGGAGGTGAAGCTTGGTGGGAGGTGGATCACTCTGGGCATGACCTGGAAGGATGCATTCTTGTCCCCAGCTCCTCCCCTCCCTCTCTGTTTCCTGGCCAGCATGGGTTGAGCACCTTTTCCTCTACCATGCCACTCTGCCGTCTTATTTCTGCCTTAGAGCCAGTCGATCATGGACAAAATCCATGAGCCAAAGATAAACTACTCATCCTTTAAGTTACGAGTGTCAGGTATTTTGTCCCAATAACATCAGTTACTACCAAGTTTTCATTTATGGAAACATGTGACCAGATCACAGAGCTTAGTCTTGGCTTGGGAGAAATGACCACGATTTTGGGCTCCCAGTCCACATTTACAATTGGAAGCTCAGAGTCATTGGATCTAACAAAACACCCCTGGCTTAGCATTGTTATAGTGTTCTTCATCTGAAAAGCTCTATCCACTTCTCCATTTTGCACCATATTCTATTAGGATTACTTTTCTTCAGGCATTCTATGGTTTTCACTTTCTAAAGCAAGCATACTTCTTTATCCCAAGTCTTCACCTATGATGTTTTCTCTGCATGGAGTGCTCGTCTCTCAAGCGTTCACTAAATTAACTTCTATCCCATCATTCAAATTTCAGCTCAGACTTTCTTTCCCAGGAGACAGTTCTTGACCTTTGTGTCCATATCTATTGTTCCTGTTTATGGTCAGATGCAGCTCTTATTGAGGGTCTTTAAGCCAACTGTAATTCTACAGTTTACAAACTCACCATTGCAAATAACCTAATTGATAAATATTTGGTTTACACTTTAGACCAGGGGTTTAAAAGCTACAGTCTTTGGCCCTTAGTTTCGCAAAATAAAGTTTTGCTGGGACATAGCCATGCTGATTCCTTTGCATCATGTCCATGGCTGCTGTCACATTGGAATGGTAAACTTAAGTATTTGCAAGAGATTCATGGCCCACACATTTCAAATACCGGGCTCTTCTCACCAAAGCTTTGCCAAACCTTCCTCAAGACCATTAGCCTAATTAAAAGAGAAAATGCGTCTATTGTTGTTCATCATTTTATTCCCCTGTTGGTAACATAGTTCCTGACATATAGTCTCATTTTAATGACTGTATATTTGACAAGGGAGTCAGTGAGAGATACACAATCATCATTGATTTTATAGGTGGAATGTAGTCAAAATTATACAATACAAATTTTATCAATGGTGTGGGGAAGAATGCCCTGTTTTAGCATTTTATTAAGATCTTTATAATTGTCACAGTAATTAAAAAATGAAACGTGCTAGTGAATTTTCAGTTTTTTTAATGATATTGGCATTGGATTGATTAAAATAGCAACTAATTGCAGGATTAAACATACAAACCTGTCCAACCACCCAAAAGATTTGTTTCCACACAGGAGCTGATGTCTTCAAATTGCCAGTCAACTATTTAGTCTTTTTAAATGAGGCATGGAACCTACAGGCACTAGTTTTGAAATACTATTATAAAACATGAGTTGTTTCTAGTCAAGGTTAACATGTTTTATCTGTTCCGTAAATGGCCTATATAAATATACGTATAATGACACCATTAAAATATTGCTATTCTGTGGGCAGAAATTAAATTTTCTTCCACGGATACAATTCTGAATAAATCACCTCACTTTTGAAGAGTCTATAGTTTTCGACCATAAATTAACATACTAAATACAAACACATGTGCACATGCATACTTAGAAGGTAGAATTTTGCTTCATTCGAAAACTTTATTTAAACTTTCATTTTTTACTTCTTTTATAGGACAAGTGTCGGTGCCCAGCTTGGGACTGTGGAAGGGGCAGGGGCCTTTGCGTGTCTATTGACAGGTGCCTGCTTGGTGACACCCTCTGTGTTTCACAGCACTGTAAGTAGTTTACGGCAGCAATGAAGAGCAGAGTCTGTTCTGCATTCGGGATTGCTGCCTGCATCCAGATGAAGTGCAGCGCTGTTCTCAGATGGGATGCGTGTCGTCAGTGTGGAAACCAGCCCTCAGAACGGAGGCCATTCGAACAGGAGACAGTGGCAGCCCCTGTTCCTATTCAGCAGCCCTTCCTGAGATGTGGCTGTCGCTGCTTAGTCATTCCTCAAGGTCCCTGAAGCGGCGTGTCTGAGAAGGCAGGTCTGTACCGTGGTAGATAAGCGCTCAGCTTATATCCACCCCAAACCTGCTTCTCCGCCACTGCATAACTGCCCACAGTGAGTGACTGGCCTGGCGGGTGGCCCAGGCTCTTCATCTGAAGGTGGAAGAAATAAGAACACCTATGAAGAGCGTAGTCTGAACAACACGGCATACAGTAAGCACTCAATAAACTTCAGCTATCATCTTTAGCTTTGGAGTGGAAGATCTGGGACAACCTCTTTCCCTAATGGGGAAGATTATGAGGATGCTTCCCCCCCCACAAGGTGAGTTTCCATTCATGTCTGTGCTAATTCATATTCTCATCAGTCTCCTAATATAATTGTTCAACACAATGAAATGATTCCCAAAGAATGAACTCTTAGCTTTAGTTTTTCTAAGAACTCAGTGATGCTGAACTACTCTAACAAAATCCTTGGTCTGAAAACTTTGCTGTGTCTCAGCCTTTATGCTGACGTGTCGCCTTCCCTTACAGTAAAAAGAACAATAGAACTGACCTTTATTGATAAATACTTACATGCCAGATGTTGGATTAAGTGATTGCACTTTGATGATTTGATTTGTTTAGGCTTCATGGTGACCTAACAGAGCAGTTATTGGAATCCTCTTGTGACAAGTGGACAGCCCAAATGTGGGACATGTAAGGCATTTTTCTTAGGTCTCTAACATAGGCAGAAATCTAGTCCTGGTCTATTTCCCTCATCTTAGCTGCTCAAGTTGCATGAGGAGCATCATGAATGCTGCCTGTTTTACCATTTCAGTGTCTTTCAAAAGGAGAAGGAGAGTTTCATCTGTTTAGCAACTCGATTGCTGTCTCCAGCTGCTGTGCTAGCTCCTGTGGCTACTGCATTCATTCTTAAGTCAGATGTAGATATCTGGATCACCTTATGTAGCAAATAAGGTTTCCATAAGGACTATCAAACTTGATTTTAATGTGAAATCTTGCCGTTATCTCTTTGTTCCTCACTTTCCAAATGGCCTACTGAATCCCTGTGCTAGAACAGCGATATGTTTGTAACAGTAAAGATCTATTTTCACTGTAAGGTCGTATAGAGCTTTCCCAGCTCACACTGTGTTTAACATCTTAGGGAAAATTCTGGAGGGATAAAAATGACTCTTCCACTACAACGGAGAAGTTTAGGGACACATCCTGACTCCACTGGGATCTGGGACACCTTTGCACTAGAGCTGGTAGGCCCCGAAGCCCAAGTAAACAAAGGTTAGACCCGTATAGCATTGCCAGCCCTCTCACCCCCTGCCAACTTCTGTAATTACAATCCACCTTTTCCTTCCTCCCTTGTGTGCCAAGAAACCCAGATGACAGAATCCTCCTCCCTTCCTTTGTGTGGCTTCCACATAGTTCTTCGGATCCACAGGAACCTAAAGGAGGACATGGGCCACCTCACCGCCCCAACTCTGGGCATGGCACCCTGTATGGAAAGAACCTCAGCTTTCCCAAAGGAGTTTCCACCAGTTCATTTACAGCAGGCAAGAAAAGCAGCCCAAACAGAACAAAAACAAGTGGTAACCATTCCAGTACCCCTGGCACCCGATTGGTAAGCTTGAAGAAATCAAAGCAAAACAGAAATGTCCCCCATGGTCAGTGTTTAAGGGCTACTTCCCATTAAGCCAGGCTTGCCGCACCTCGTCTCCAGTATTTGCATCTCTAGGGTTGTCACTGATTAGTCATGGGTGGCTCAGCACCTTCTCCCTGGCAAACCACAGTGCTTTTCGCAGTATGGCTCAAGGGGATGCCGCCATTTTTTCCTTCCCTAATTTGTTTTATTACTCCCAGCTCATTTCTTGATAACTGATACTTTGTCTCCTTATGTATTTCCTGCTATTAGCCAGAGCCCTGGGAACATTCATCACATCCTTCATGGCAACGGGGAGCTCACATCCCTCCTTTCAATTATTGCTGCGACTTGAGGATTTGATCTTTTGCCCTTTCCAGAAGCAAAATTTTCTGCAGGAGACAAAACATTTGTAAAAGAATGCCTTACACAGATAAGTAGTCACGAGGGATGAGGATGAGGGGGAGACTGGTGGTGGGGGTGAGGGTAACAGGGCTGTGGTGATTCGTGCTGCACCCCATGTTGGGATTGATGGGTACCCTCTGACCAATGATGTGAACCTTAAATGGCAGCTTGGAGTAATGTATTTTTTGTCTTGGCTTGAAAGCAGTATTATTTAACAAACAGTCTAAAAATAACCTTTGGCTAGGCTTGCTCATTTCTGTCTGATAAAAACAAGAAATATCACATCTCACCTCACCTTATTTTCTTTTGTACTTAAATTGTTTTCTATCTCTTTTTCCATAACAACAGGCCTGACTCAGCCTGTCCTTGTCCCTGAGGGACTCTGAAAACCAGGAGGAGACTGTAATTTAGGAATCATCCAATTCAAACTGTATGCATTTCATTCGGTTTAAATAAAAATCTTTCCATCATTACATGTTATAATTATGTCACCACATGCTATATAATTCAAATTAGATGATGATTACATGCCATATATTAACATTAATTGTGTAACTAGACATAACCATATGTTTATATGTGGATTTAATTACCATCTTTAAAAATCCTATCAAAGGCAGACATGTGTGACAAGTTTTTAAAAGAGAGAAAGTAGCAAGGAAAAGCATGTTCAAATCAATTCATAAAATTAAGCATATGGAGAAAATGTAAATAACTGGAGTGGGCTTTAAGTTAGCGTTTGCTTGGTTATCCTGGCTTTGTGCTTAAAATCATTTTACAACATCATGGAAGTCCAAAATAATCAGGTGGATCAGCCATGATCCCATCGCCACCTCACACTCCTTTCCAGAGCTTGCCTGTGAACATCTGTGATTAGAACATCTCACAGAATTTTACTTCCGCATATTCACATAACTTTTCAGAAGGGGCCTTTGTTTGTATTCACTGCCTAGCATTCATCATGTACGGTCTCGAGAGCATTGTGGTATACTGATGAAAAAATATTGATTTTAGAAAAAGATTGGCTGGATTTGAAATGCCAGCTCGGCAGCTCTCTAGCTTTGTGACCTTGATCAATGGGCTTCGTTTGTTTGTGCTTCAGTGGCCCCATCTGTAAAACAGCAGTAACATCAACTTCATAAGCTTACTTTGAAAACTAAATGTGCTGTGACATGAAAAGTGTTTAAGAAAATCACATGTAATAGGTGTTCACTGAAGGCTAAGCTTTGTTGTTACTGCTGTTGGGTCTCTAGCGAATTGGAAACCGTAATCTACACGATCCTTTTCCTAGTTGGTAGCTATGATGGTTAATCTTGATGGCCAGCTGGGCTGGCTTGAGAGATGCCCAGATCAGTGAAGCACACTTTTGGATGTGTTTGGGTAGGTCACAGAGGCATGAACTTGGGTACTGTATCTAGTTCTGGGTCTCTTCCTCTTGGACTCCCTCCTTGCTCTCTGCTTCCCAGATGTATGAGTTGAGTAGCTTTTCTCTCCATGTCCTTCCAAGACAGTATTTCTGCCTTGGAGCCAGCTAACCATGGACTGACACCCTTGAAACAGTGAGCCGAAATGGAACCTTCCTTCTTTAAGTCAGGCTTGTCCAGTCCTTTGTTCAAGCAATGCAAAACTGGCTAATACAGTGGCAATATTAATGTCTCCAATTTCTGCTGCTTTTACTGATGCTTAAATAAGTGTTTTTGTTTACATAACTTTTTCTTTCAAACTTTAAAGGGAAAATTATCAGTTAAGCATCAAAAATATGATGAAAATGTCAAGTTCTTTCATTATCCTGATCTCAACATAGTGCCTAGTTTAAGAAAGGCAGGTCAGCACAGAAGAACAATGGATAAAACAAAATGTTCATGCATTTTTTGAAAAATATTCCTGACAAGCAATAAAACTGAGCATCTCCTTTTCAAAAGCCCCTTTCTTCCTTCTTATGCACGCGCATGTGCATGTGCACACAGACACATACAAATGCACACACACTGTCACCTCTAGTATCTCTTGTGTCCCTTCTCTGGTCCTTCTTTTTATTGCCAGAGAACTCACTCTACAGAAACTTGTGTCATCTTGCCTTCCCTTCCAGCCAAAACCTTTTGGATATCTCTAAATTGGCCATCTATGCATCTAGCAGGAGCTTGAGAGCTGAACTATGCAGGCATCCTAGAGGGAGTCGAAGAAGGGGTGGGCAAAGCTAAGAAGGAGATGGTACCTTTTTGCAGTGCAAGAGTAAAAAGGATAAAAGCATTCATCGTTTGGTGTATGTATGTATCTATCAGCTAGCTATCAACCATCAGTATCTATTTTTGTGGGTATGGATACAAATATGTATCCATACCCACATCTGTATTTATATCAGATTTGGAAATACAGTTTAACTCCTGATTTTATGTATCCAGATTGCTTTTCTAAAGTCCAAATCACTAAAAGCAGTTAAGTCAGTATAACACAATTGGGGCCTGCTAAATCAACATTATTTAATGATTGTCAGGAACCAGGGGCTAGTTCTTACAGAATCTCTCTTAAGTCTCATACTGATTTATAGTTTCTGGTCTTTCCTCAGGGCTTCTTGGAACAGAGTCATTTCATTTCTCCCTGGAGTGACAGAAAGCAGAAAGCATTTAGAATGGAAAATTCAACTCAAATACTTCTCTGATGAGATGTATTAGAGAAACACATTTGCATCCTTGGGGTGGCATCTGGAGACACAGAACAGAGACACAGGACTTTGTAAGTCAGATATGCAGAGGAGCAGGTCATGGTGAAACTTAGCCCAAATTGCAGACAGGAATGGAGTGATTGGACAGGAGCTGGGAAAACACTAGGTTAGAGAATAACTATGGGAGCTAAGGTATCCACTGAACAAGACAAGACTGTGTATGAAACTTACATATCCACAGTCTGTGACGCCGTCTGTATTAACAATAAGAAGAAGCACCTGCTGGAGATTTTGGCAATGAGCGTCTTACTATCAAACTGCACTCAGCCTCTATGGGCAACAGAAGTATCTAGCAAAGGATGTAAGGGAAGTGAAGAGCAATTATAAATTTTATGATGAAAATACATGATAAAGGTAAGAACATTTCCCCAGAACCTTCGGCCATCATAGGAATGCTCCGTATTTGTGCTTCCCAATAACTATGAGGGGCCATTGAGCACTTAAGATTTTATCAGTGTTACAGCATAATTGTTTTATATTAATCTTTAGTTTATATCACTAGTTATGATTGGCTAACGATTATTATTTTGGACAGTGCAGCTTGGTAGTATTATAGATTTCTCTGTTATAGGATTTAATGCACTTTTATAGTTCTGTATATGTTTTTGCCATTCTTTGTTTAAGCCAGGCACCATTTATATCTTTCCTGTTGTTGATTCCTGAAAATATAACATAGTACTTTATATGTAATAGACGATCAATTAAAAATACTAAGTAAATGATTGAAAGTTAAAGAGCAGGAATCCTAAGTAACATGCCAGTTCCTCAATCTACAGATGGAAGAAAAGTTCCACAACTTTCAAGACAGTGAGCTAAGTATGCTACTAAATTTCCTTCCCTTTAAAAATGCAGCTCAAAGACAGAATAGGACTGGAGAGTTTAAATGACTGCTGGGGAAGCAAGAAGAATCAGGACCTGGTAAGTATGGGGATATTATAGTTAAGTCTGGTTAATTGTGGATGGGTTCAAGAGTCCAGTTTTGTACCTATATCTTTGGAAAGCAAGTGCTGTGAGTGGAAAGTGCTCTCAACTTCTAGAACTTCCTTATTCTTTGACTCTCCTTTTCTCTTACAAGTCAACATATACTTGCCTCATTAGACTGTTCCGAGTGCTGTCAGATATTCATATTGCTTACTATATAACACAAGCACAGAAGAGCTTTCAGCTAGTATTAGTTTCATGTGCTTCGTGCAGTGTTCACCCTAATACCCATATTTTGAAAAGTACTTAAGGGACTAGTCAGCATTTCTGTCATGTGGACTCCTCTCTGACCTAGATAAATATCTGCACGCAGTCAGAGTCACACCGAGAATCTAGAACGTTGCCCTATTAGGACTGTACACAATCGCAGCATCTGTCACGGGCAGCAAATTTCCTTGCTGATCCATCTTTTCTCTCCTTTCTTTTTTGCAATGCTTCACTTTCTAGCTCAGGAAATAGTTTCGATATTTAAAGTAACTCCTTTGAGGGTGACGGTTTAAAAATGCAGTGTAAAAACTAGGGCAGTTGAGAAGCTTAAATTTTATTCCACCACTTCTCCATTGGTATTTTAAAATAAAAGGTATCGCAGGGGACACACACACACAAACCTTACAGTCATTAACTCCAATCAACAGTTGGTGACATTTTATTCAAATAAGCCTGTTTTAATGTCTTCTCATTTCCAGCTCAAATCCAGTCTGTGATTTTATTTTCCACATCGTGGAAGAGGACGTTCATGACATTCCCACAAAGAGTGAGACGATACTCTCAATAATTGTTCCCGTGTAATGTTTATTTCATTCTTCATCAGGAGCTGTTTTGATGTTGCATTAAGAGGGACAGTTGTCATCCAGATTGATCACTTTAGTGCCACGTATGCTTTGCTATCTCCATTACTTGAATGCCTGATTGTTTACCTGCCTGTGTAAAAGGAAATTGCTTTTGGCATTTCATCTGTACTATTGTCAGATCTGATCACATTGCAGCCCGGACTCCTTCTTTGGTCTTTAGCCCTTGGAAAATGTGCGACTGGCCAGCTCACTCCTCTAAGGTGACCTGTTCAGAAATTACAGAAAAACACATTTGGTGATGCAAGCTCTGTCCTTGTTACTTCCCAGAATTGCGTGTCTAGTCCCGAAACCTCTCATAACTGAAGAGTATATCAAAATGGATGTACAGAGTCATAGGTATCTTTCACAGGTGTGTCTAAAAACGCACCCACCATCCCCACATTTTTCTGAAAGGAAGACGAATAGTTTCTTTGACATCAGACTGTTGAACAGACTAGTGAACAAAAAGTTTTGCTGCATATAGTTGTTTCCACCTGTAATAGTTCATCCATGGGGATGCCCCATAGGCCCCTGGAGAACTGCCAAGGATGTGTAGCTTTGCATAAGGATTAAGACACGGGCTTCAAAGCTGAGCCTGCATGGGACTGAGTCCTGGTTCCACCACCAAGTATATGCAAAAACAGTGGCAAGTTGGTTAAGCCCTACCTGACTCAGTTTTCCCATCTGTTAAATAGAAGGAAGAACAGTATTTAGCCCATAGCATTGTTACAAGGCACAATTTATTTTTCCTCCTTATAACTTGATTATCTGAAGCATTTTATTACAGCAATGGAAAGCTAACACACCCATAATACATGCTTAGAATGTCTCTCGATTTAACAAATCTCAGGACAAACCCAGATTCATGAGGAGAGAATATACCCAATTTTTTTTTTTCTGGAAGAAGTGACAGATCACATTTCAGAAGTGATATGGTATAGAGAAGGGTAGAATTATTGCAGCTGCCTTTATAAATAATCCACCAGTGCAGCGGGATGCAGGAGGATGGCCATGAGTTTGAGGACAGCCTGGGCTACGTAGTGAGTCCAAGGCCACCCTGAACTACACGGTGAGACTGTCGCAAAATCAAAGCAAAATAAAACAAAAAATAATCTGCCAGTACATCAGGTGGCCCAAGTCTCTAATAAGCCACCCTCAAGGTTGTGCAGGTAGTTGAAAATGAAGGCCTGTCAATAGAGCTGCTCACACATTCCAACTTCGCCCCTTCACTTGTTCTTTACATCCTGGCCCTTGCTGTAGCCTGCAGTTCCTCACACACCTCCAATAATGTGTGAAGCTGGGCCCACAACATCATCGTCTCTCAGTGTGACCAGCAGCCAGAGTCCCAGAGAGGTGACTTGCCTAACCAAGGCTCAGGCCACATGATAGCGTTTTCTCTTCAACATGATTGTTTCTTTTTCGTGATTTTATCTGCCCTCTCTTAGAGAGTTTTGCGAGTTTAGAGAGGAATAAAGAACTGGGATAGGAAATGGGGCCATGTACAGCACGCAAAGCATAGCAGATAGACATGGTGGAGAATCAGTCAACATTGCTCAACCAAATACACTTCTGGAGTTTAGAAATAAAGTGCCAGTCATACCCAACTGCTTCTGCGTGTTCCTGCCATGGTGCTGCCAGTCAGATTTCTGCTGCTTGCGATGATGCATCTTATGCAGTTTCACAATAACACCATGATTTAGCCATCTCGGTTTCAGT
Source organism: Hystrix cristata (assembly GCA_004026905.1). Lineage (NCBI taxonomy): Eukaryota > Metazoa > Chordata > Mammalia > Rodentia > Hystricidae > Hystrix > Hystrix cristata. The sequence continues at coordinate 38,558 of PVJO010007158.1, read as the reverse complement.
CAGGAACAAGAGGACCATTTAAGCTAATAATATTAGCATATGCAGAGAGCTTTTGATCTTCAAACCTCTTTAAAGGCATTAGCAAATTAATTTTCCCAGAATCCTTTGGAAGCGGGTAATTATTTTTACAGTTGGAGAGTGTGAATCTGACCCTGTATTGACCTGCAAATGCTATCCAATGAAGCGATGCTGGCTGGAGATCTGGTCCACCTCTATCACTTCCAGCTTCCCATTACATCCGCCACACGGCTCCCAAGTGCTCCTAGATCATTATGATGGGATCTAATCTGACCAGCACTTACTGGAATATTTATTATGGACTCTGTAACACTTCAGGATTCAACTTGGTGGAGACAGGGAGAGGACAAAGAAGATAGGGTTTTTGATACATCACCTTTAGCTACCTAAAGCAGCTAGTGCTACATGGAGAAAAGACTCATTCAGGAAAAGGACAGGAGGAGCCCAGAATGTTTTCCTGTGCTGGAAAGTAATGAGATACACAAAATCGGTTGAGAACAGGTCCAAAGGAAAAGGAACTGGCTGAAAGGGACTCCAGGTGCACAAGTTTAGGGCAACGTGAACATAAAATACATAGTGACGAGATGGATTATAACATATTAAACAGAAACAAATAGAGGGGTTCATAGTGATAGGCAAAGAAAACAAAGTGGAGTGTGAAATCTTTATGACTGATGCCAGCTAATAAAGCTGAAGAATAGTAAAATTAAATAGCAAAAACTTTAATAGATAAGAGAGTATTCCCAGATGATCAAAACGTCAGCCCATATGTTGTTCATTAATAACTCCTGGGAAAGGTATTGCCTTGGTCCATTTAGATTGCTGTAAAAATATAATTGCCTGGTAACTTACAAGTGTCAAAACTTTATTTCTCACTGATCTGGAGGCTGGAAAGCCCATGACCAAGAAACCAGCATATTTATTGATTAGTACGGCCCCTTTCTGGTTCATAGATGTCTCTTTCTCTCTGTATCATCATATGGTGGAAAGGGAATAAAAAGCTTTTTTTTTTTGTTTTTAATCAGGGCACTAATCAAATTCCCGAGAGCTCTATTCTCATGATTTAATCACCTTGCAAAGATCCCACCTCCTAATGCCATCACATCGAGCATTAGGGTTGCAACAGAGGAATTCGAGATGAGCGCTAATACTCAAATCATGGCAAGTATCTTTGCAGTGAAAAAATCTAGCGAGAACTAACTGAACCAAGCTTGCAAACAAAATAATGACATAAACCGGCATCATGTGCTCTCTGGTTACAGTGGACAAGATGCAGTATTGTTTACAAGTATGTCCCATAATTTTTACAGCTTCAAAGAAATATAATTCACATACCATAAAATCCACTTAAGGGTATAATTCGATAATTTCATTTCTCTTGGAGGAAAGCTGGGAGAGGGATTTCTGGGGCAGGTAAGTTTATGCTTAATATTTGAAGGGACTGTTTTCCAAACTGGCTCTATCACTCAATATTCTCACCAATAATAGGCGAGGGATTCAGTTTTTCCATATCTCACAATGCTTGTTATTTTCTGTCTTTTTCATTGCAGTTAAGTGGGGGGGGGGGATTACGACCTCATTGTGATTTTTGATTTTCATTTCTCTGATAGATGATGGTGTTGAACATCTTTTTATATACATACTAGCCATTTGTAAATATTATTTGCAGAAATGTCCGTTCAAATCCTTTGCCTAATTTCTATTGGTGATTTATTTTTGACTACTGAGTTCTAAAAATTCTTTATTATAGTTTCTAGATACAAGTTACTTATCAAATATGTTTGGCAATTATTTTCCCCCAGCCTATAGCTTGTCTTTTCAACTTCTTAACTGTATCTTTTTAAATACAAATGAATTTATTTTTCATAATCTCTGATCTATCAACTTTTTTTCTTTTGTGGCTTATACTTTTGGTAGGACGTTAAAGAACTCTAAGCTTCAAATCACAAAACTTCCTTCCTATCTTCCCCTGGAATTTAGAAGTATAGATTTAGCTCTTATGTTTAGGATGATAGTCCGCTTTGGATCATTTTTATGTAGGGGCCCAAGCATCCCTCCTCATGCATGCGCAGTCATTTCAGTACCATTTGTGGGGAAAAAATACTGTTCTTTGCTCACTGAATTGTTCTGGTTTCTCTATGAAAAACTATTTATAAATATATGGGTTTACTTCTTTCCTCTTGATTGTATTCAACAGATTTCTATCCCCACCATTACACTAATATAATACTGTCTTGATTGCTATAGAATTGCGGTAAACTTTGAAATCAGGTAATGTTAGTCTCTCAGTTTTTGTTTCAGATCTAAGTTCTTTGCATTTTCATATGAATTTTAGGATGAGCTTATCAATTACGGTAAAAATGCTATCTGAAAGAGATTGCATTAAAAAAGTAGATTAATTAGGGGAGAATTGCCATGTTAATAAGCTTGAGTCTTCCACTTCATGAACAAGGAGTGTCTGACCTTTTATTTAGATCTTCTTCAACTCCTCTCAGCAACGTTTTGGGCTTCTGGTGTACAGGTTTGTACTTTTCTTGTTAAACTTATATTAAAGTATCTAAATTAGGGACTATTTTAAGTACAATTGTTTTCTTAGCTTAATCGCTCATTGCTAATGTAGAGAAATGAAACTGATTTCTCTGTATTGGTTTTCCTCCACTGATCTTGTACCTTAAAACTTTGCCAATTCACTTACTACTTCCAACAGTTTATAGTGAATTCCTTAGGATTTAGGATAGTGCTCTTTGAATAAAGACAATGCTACTTATTCTTTTGCTACCTGGATGCCTTTAATATATTTTTCTTGATGTTATTGTTGTTCTGCTTTTTGAATTTATATTACTTACGATTTGGGGAGGATTTCTTGAATCTGTAGGCTAGTGATTTTCACCAAACTTCAACATATTTCCATCATCATTTCTTGAAAAGTCTTCCTCCTCCTTTCCAAGAATAATATTATATTTAACTGGTTATTCTACATGCTGTTCCACATTTTAAAGCTTTGTTTATTTTCATTTTCTCCTCTGTGTTCCTTAGATTTGGTAATTGTAGCTGCTGATTCTTTTTTCTTCCATATCAAGACTTTTTCTAGGTATAGGACCTGTCTATTAAGTTCTTCATTACTGTCATCAAAACGTTCATCTAAATTTTGACAAAATACACAAACTTGATATTGCTACATCCTTTTCCTCTACTCTAATTTGGGTTACTGTTTTCACATGTAGGGTTATATGTGTGTATGGATTTAGAAACCTGAAGATACATAAAGCATTAAAGTTATTGCTTCATATAACCTTATATTGTATACTTAGTTTGTACATATTTGTACATTTTATAATTTTTATTCAAATTTTAGACATTCTAAATAATACATTAAGTTAATTTTGGATACCGATTCTTTTTCCTCTGAGGGTGTTATGTTGTTTTGTAACAAGCATTGGTTAAATTTCTGACTTCTGTCTCCCTTACCTGAGGGAGCGACTAATGTCTCTGCTTTATCTGTCTTTGCCAGATGCTTATTTATTTATACCTTTACTCATTATTTTTGAGTCTGACTTCCTAGTGCAATGTTTGTCTTTGGTCGGTCAGGGATTGCTTGGAGGTGGTGCTCAGGCACCCAGAGCTGTTCTGAATCTCACACTGTTGATTGCGGCCTGCAGGAGTTCAGAGTGGACAACCACAGCTTTTCAACTAGCAGAACAGCAGTATGGAAGGGAGGGGGCTTAGCATTTGCCTTCAATGACGGTAGAATTTGGACATGCAGAAAAGAAAAGGGCAAAGTGGAAGAACATAGGAAAAAATGTAGCTAATCAGAAGTAAACTTGTATGTCTGTAGGATGAAGACAAAATCTATATGTCCAGGGTGTGGTGTAAACCTTAAAAAAAATTAGGGAGAAACACATTTGTGAGTCAAAAAGGAAAGAATAAATAGGTCAAAGATTTCCTTGTGTTTTCAGATGTGGGTGTTGAATCCAGAGACCATTTGTGGGTGGATTGTAGCAGGAAGAGCCACAAGCTTTATTTAATCCGGTAGGAACAGTACTTGACAGAAGATTAAGTCAGGAATAATGTAGAGTTGATAGTACTGAAAAGACTCATGGAAAAAGCATGCAGTTCTACAATTGAAAAAAAAGAGAGGAGAGCTGAAAAGGAGCAATTGGTCATATACTTCCTTCCCCTCCTTCATTTCATCTTATCAGAAGAGTAGTAATCTCATGGACACATAAAGAATCCTGGTTTCTCGAGGTTGGGGATTTAGCTCAGTGGTAGTGTGCTTGCCTCACAAATGAAGGCCCTGAGTTTGATTCCCAGCACCTCCTCCCAAGAAAGGAATCCTGGTTTCTTTTATGATATGAAGAAAAAAATCATTTTGAGGTAAAGGGATTTTTGTACCTAAGAAGAAAAACTTAAGAATCTCAACAGAAAGTAAACAACTACAAATTGAATCTCCTGGCTGTCATAAAAATTAGTTTTTAAAAATAATCTCAGTTTTTTACCCTGTTCCGTGTGAGTATAATCGATTAACTCAGCTTCCTGTATGACTTGTCATTTCCTCATTTCTTACGGATGGGAATATCACTCAGTTGTGGACTTATATTACTGTTTTCTTTTTCCTGAAAACTTTCCCACCAAGTTAGAAAATGCTTCCTCAATCAGTCCAAGTCAACCAAGACCACAACATTCTTTGCTCTTTCAGACGTCAGCCTCCCTTACTCTCCTTCACACAGGGTTTTGGATCGAGTGTAATGGAAAGCAGAAATATTCTTATGGACAAACATAATATTTTCAAGCTATTTTTAAAAGAATTTGACTTGTATATATTTTATATATATTGAGTTTTGAATACTGTGTTTTTATGCAAGTAATTTAGTATGCGCTCTCTATCCACAACCAAAAATAATTTACACCACCGAAATAATGGCCTATCCATTGGTATTGGTAACATTCCTGCCATCTATTACTCTTCTTCCTTTATTTAACAAACATGATTCAGATTTTGTTTAGGACGATGGCATGCATGTAGTCCAAACCTTAGTTTCTGAAGTAAAATGTTGGGAGAGATTATTAGCAATATGTATGATTCTTTTTCTTTCTTCTTTTTTTTTTTTGTCTATGGTGGTGCCTTGATACCTGCACTTAAACTGAATATAATTAAGAAGTGTGGACATAATAGTTCCTGGTTAGGATACAGACATGGTGTGTCTATCATTCAAGGGAATACTGTGTATGAGATGACCTCCTGTGCTTCATTAAACAACATGAGAATTGTCGGTAACACCAGAACCAGCAACAGACAAGAGCACATTTTGTTTTTCTCCTAACTCAGTGTTCTTTCCAGAAGTGTGTTCTCTGTTCCTTTAGCTCCCCAAATCTCTGACCTCCAGCTTTCTATTTTAGGTTTAAATATTGATGCTTTAGCTGACTTGCCTCTGATCTATTCAGATTTCTCTTCTGACTCAGTGACTTTAGTTTTCTACCTGACACTACTTTGTAAGGATTCTTAAGGAATTGCCTGTAGTTATGGGTAAAATTTAGGCTGATCATCTGAATGAAGGATCTGACAGTCTGGCCATAGCCTTCCCCCGACTCTGCCAGTTAAGACGGGAAGATTCAGAAAACCATAAAGAGTAATTTAAGCGATTTAAATACAAAAGTACTTTTGGGAAACCTCTCTGAAATAGCTATTTTAATGGGCCAGTGCACCAGCCTGTAGCTCCTGAGATGATAATCCCATAAAACAGTTAACATTCTAAATTCTTTCTCATCTTTGGTTGATGACAATATCATTCACAATTCAAGTTATTAAGATTTTCCATCGGTAGAGCCAGCCTCACTTAGACTTTTAAATTGAATAGAATCCGTCTGTCACATGTAGTCAATCCTGCCATATTTGACTTCCAGTTGAAACGGTAAGTAATTTGCCTGCTTTAAGCTCATGAATCTAAAACAATTGGTCACAGAACCCAAGAGTTAGTAATACAAAGCCAGCTAAGCTGCAAATATTAAGTAAATAAAACTGATTCTAGTTGTTGAGGCTCTGTAAAATTCTTTTCATAAGCTTCATAATTTATTAAAATCATCTGTCTGATATACTTGGTGGATTGTGTCCTCAAACCCAGGAAAAGTTGCTCTAATTCTGGCATAGCCTATTTGTTCAGGAGGAGCCTTAGCCGGTGTAAGGATTGAGGGTCAAGGGATGGGTTCTTGGGGCCGTTTCTCCAACTCAAGCCCAGAGCAAGCAATATTATTCTTCTTATTGGTAGACAACATTTTGTTTAATATTCACTGTCTAGGCGCACCTGGGAAAAGAAAATTGAGTTGTCTCTTTACTATGAGAAATATTTTCTCTATGATTGTTTAATACAAACAAGGTATATTAAAAACTAATGAATGGTTTGGTCAAGAACAAGGTGGGGTAGGAGAAGAACAGTCATTAATTCTTACAGAATGCATAGTAGTAGTCAGAAAATATTTTCACTACCTGGACAGGTATTAGCTCAGGTAAACATATGGCAGCCTATGATATAAGTATAAATATTATTCGCATTTTCTGGATCAGGAATGGACTTACGAAGAAGTAATAATAACAACAACAACAACAACAACATTTATGAAGCATTTGCTATGTTGCAGGTACCATGGTAATTACTATATATGAATTGTCTCTAGACTTCAGAGGAAATTTTATTAGTTAAGTACTGTCACGGTGTCTATTTTGTAGACCAGAGAACCTAGATCTAGTGAGGTTAAGTAAATTATCCAAAGATCAGCAAGGCAGTAACAATGTAGATGCCACGACTTAACCACTATATTATGTTGAAAGGTAGGAGTTGGTCTTAATATTAATGAGCATCCAAAGACAGCTCAAGTTTATAAGCAATAAAAATGAGCGATAATTATAGTATAATTTATTGAACATGAAAAGAATTCTCTCATTAAAGTTCATATTCATAGATATATAATTATGTGTATATGTATTGTCTTAATTTATCTATTAGACACTTATTTTGATAATCTAGTCCTGCCTCCTCTCTTTATGAAGGAAACACTTATATTAAACCTTAGGTGGTGAACACGTGAGATGAAGCATTTACCAAGCGAGAATGAATCCTGGAGACAATTAAATACAGGCTAAAGCCTCTGCGACAAGGCAAGGCAAAGGCTGGGAAAGAGACCCGGAAAGGAAAGAGTGGATCATTGCTCAGTCTTTGGTGTCTCCACCACACAAGAGAGTTTCTGGTCCAAACTGAAAGCCTCCTTTCCTATCTTTAGTCTGGCTGTTAGACATCAGGTCCTATCTAATTATATTGCCTGTCTCTTTCCCTCCTGGCCATGTGGATTCAATTTTCCTTATATGAGTTTTCTGAAACCAAAATCAGAAATCCCAAAAGACTATTCCCAAAACAAAATGAGATTTATCACTTTTAACTGAGACAGTATTTGTTATATTAGGGTCTTGTGTCAGCTGAAACTACAAGTCCTGGTTTTGGACTGGAAGAATATGTGGTCTCTACAAGCACGTCTTTCTCCTTTCATGGTTTCTCAGTTGCCACAGATTTGATGTCTAACTTCCGGAGTCCAGAGAGGAAAAGAAAGCAAAGGGCTGGAGCTTTGATGGTGCAGCGAGGGCTCTACCTAGAGCTTTTGTGGTGCACTGGCCAGAGCCCGGCAACCCCAGCCCCTCCTTCGCAGCTCTGAAGACTGGCCGTGTAGCTGTTGTGAAGCCTCAGCTCATGGTCATTTTGCTCCTCCAGTCTCTGAGAAAGGACTATGCAGTCAACTCTTGGCTGACATCACAGTATTGGGCACAGTTCAGGACTAGGTGCTTCTGCTTTGGATAAAATAATATTCTCCCCAAAGACATGCACTGCATTAAAAAAGGAGTTATTGTGCTGCCTGAGACGATGGGTCCTATCAGTAGAGGTTGGACTTCTACTCTTCAACGGAGGCAGGGAGGAGTATGTCTAACCCCCAGTGTGACTTGGAGATAGGACTTTTAGGAGGTAATCGAGGTGAAGGGTGTTAATAGGAGCAGGATCTGACTCTAATAGAATTAATTGCCTTATAAGAAGAAGAAAGAGATCTTTCTCTCTCCCTCATATGTAAACATTGAGGAAAGGCCCTATGAGGACACAACAAGCCAGAAAAAGGGCCCTTACCAGGATCTGACCATGCTGGCAATTTGCTCTTGAACTTTCAGCTGCCAGAAATGTGAGAAAAAATTTTCTCTTCTTTAAACCACCATGTCATATTTTCTTATAGCAGCCAAATCTGACTAATAAGGATTTTAGTATCTGGGGCTGGAATATGGCTGTTCAGTTTGCTTAGAAGGAAAAATGGCCTCGTATGTGATTATAAATTGCCTTATGGAATGTGGCCAATGGTTGGCTGGGGGGTTGGGAGCCTAGAAAAAACGTGATTAGGAAAGGAGTAACACAGTTTTGGGGAAGAATGTAGATAGATAATTTAGGTTCCAAGTGAATTCTCACCAAAGGGCATACTCAGCAGAGGAGGATTTTAATAATCAAGTGGATAGGATGTTGCATTCTGTGGCTACTCTCTACATTGTTTTCCTACTCACTCCTGTCAGGTGGCCAGGTTGTCAGGACCAAGTTTGTGACTGGGCTCACCAACATGAACATCTGTGTATTAAAGCTGACGCAGCTACAGCCCCTGCTGGAGGCGTCCACATTTGAGCTGATATCCTGGATAGAGGGGGTTGTCCTCCCTAATATATGTGGCTCTCATCCAATTGGTTGAAGGCCTCAATAAGGCCAAAAAACTGGCCCTCCCTTGAGTGAAGGCGAAGCCTCCTGTCTGAGCTGGGATGTTGTTCTGCTCTGTTTGTCCATTTTCCCTTCCTTTAGTTCTCAGAAAGATACATCAGCATTTCTCGTGTTTGGAGACTGGTGGTTTGTGGACTGGAACTTACACTATCAGCTCTGTTGGTTCTCAAGCTTTCAGATGCCAACTGAAAATGTACCATTAACTCTGCTGGGTCTGAAGATTGCCGACTGCAGATCTCGGGACCTCTCAGCCTTTATAACTATATGAGGCAATCGTAAATGATATTCCTTATTGTAAATCTCTTTCTCACATTTCTGCTTCTTTTGGAGAACATTGATTAATGTAGTCCCATTGTCACCCTAGTAGGCATCACCTAGTTCAAGTTCCCAAAGAAGTGAGAGGAATGGGAGCCTATTCATCATCTCCTAAACAAATGTATCTTCCTATTATCTCTGGGGTGTGGATTAGTGCTATTTCAATATTACAAAGATGTATTGCTAGGGCAAAGTGGATTCAGTCCTTGCAATTCAGAAGGATAAATTCCAGGCTTTGGGATTAAGGGCTTGAAACAGAGCTTATGGGCAGATTGCAAGGGACATAATAGTGAAAATTGTAGAGAAAGAAATGGTAGCACTAGCATCAGGGTGGAAGATGCCAAGACCTGAATGGATTGGGTACGGAAGACCTGGTGGGAATCCAGAGTCAAAGTCAGGAATGGAGACAGACAGGTATAACAGAAAGATAAAAGATTTTTAAATAAGTCTGGATGACCCATATTCTTTCTCCCTGATAGATCCTCCTGCTGGAAAGTGCATGAACTTCTGTTCCCACCACATGATCTTTAGAAGGAATCATTCAAACTCCTATCTACATTCATCTTTTGTGGAGTGTCGATTAGAGAAAATAAAACTCTATGAACATGGTCTGCTAAATGTAGAGTCATTTTGATTTTTGTATAATGCCAGTACATAGCCAAATGAAGGTTTGTTTAGAAACAGGAAAGAAATCACTATAAATTATAAAATGTAAAGTTGGAAAATATTATAACCATTACAACATTTAAAACGTAATGTAATGTTTTCTAATTAACTCCCTGGCCTCTAATACTTTTTTCTAGATATGGTTGGTGATATAATCTCTTACTGCCTAACCCCACTAGAACAATTTTCTGAAACAACAGACAGAGAATTAATTTTTCCTTGGGCATGATTGCTCAAAAACTTTTTTAAAAGTTTAGAAAACTTCCAGAAGTATGTATCATTGTTTTTATTTTAATTTTTAGTAGATTTTATTTTTTAGAGTAGTTTTAAAATCACAGTAAAACTGAGAGGCTGGTGGGAGATTCCCCATGTAGTCTCTAACCTCATGCATGGACAGCCTCCCACAATATCAAGCTCCTCTGCCAGAGTGGCACCTTTGTTACAGTTGATAACCCTCTGCTGGCATTCCACAGTTGACCAGAAAGTCCATAGGTGTTATATATCCTGTGGGTTTGGACAAAGGCATAACATCTATGCATCAGTATCATACAGAATAGTTGAACCTCCCTAACACATCCTGCGTGTCCAACCCATTCATTTCTGCCTGTCCCCAATTCCTACCAACCATGATTTTTAAAACCATCTGCATAGTTTTGCTTCTTTTTTCCCTCAGAATTTCGCATCGTTGGAATCATACAGTATATAATCTTTTCAGATTGGCTTCCTTCACTTAGTAATGGACATTGACGTTTCTTCCCTGACTCTTCATAAAACTGATAGTTCATGTCCTCTTAGCTCTGTGTAGTATCCCATTGTCTGGATGCACCATAGTTTATTGAACAGTTTCACAATGGGAAGACATCTCGGTTGCTTCTAAGTTTTAGCAATTACAAATAAAGTTGCTCTAAACATCAAGGTCTGTGTATGAATGTAAGTTTTCATTTCTTTTGGGTGAATGCCAATTAGCTATTGTTGTCTTTTCAAGTAAGTTTTTTTTTTGTTGTTGTTTAGTATTGTTGTTAATTGTTAGAAAATCTGGGTCAAGACCTTTTCATGTGTATAATTATTTCAGCTATAACTACAGTGCAGTTACACACGGAAGCAGTACAGATTCTTTTCAGTGAAAATTGATCTTTTTCTCTTGATGAGGTTCGTACTTCAGGCTTCAGAGATTTTCTTATCCAATATGTTGATCTTGTGTGCCTTACACTTTCTGTCTCAGTATACCTTAGATATATTGAGAACACCCTGTTAATTTTCATCTGAGGTCACCTAGAGTACCAAGAGTACGCAGTCTAAAGAGAATAATATGATTGTGTGCACAGATGAGTGAGAGCGAGAAAGAGAGAGAAATGCTGAACTATTGTTGAGAGTGCGCCCTCTATTTTTGTTGTCTCGTGAATACACTGTAGTGTTTTGGAGAGGTTCCTTCTGACGGCCTTGACCATTCTGCCCTGCCCTCCTGAGAGATTCTGCTTGTCATTACATTTTATGCTTCCTTACGAGACCATAATCATAACCTACTTCTGTTGCTAGGTGCTTGTCAGAGAGACACCTTTGTTCTCTGTGGGATGTTGTAAACTAAACTGGATTTCCATAAGCAGTTTTATATTGACATTTATGTTTTGTCTCATCTCCAACCTCAGATGCGAAAGGTATGTTTCATTGAAGTCAAACTTTGTTAACCTAATGCTTTATTCTACAAGGAGAATATCCTTTTCTGACCACTGTATTCTATAAATTCATCTTGACATTCATGTGATGTACCTCACAGAAAAGGAAATGTTTATTTTCTTTAGCATTAGACTTAGTATTCTTTTTGTATTGGTTTTATTTTAAAAACACTATTACGCTCTTCAGATTCATCGCAAGGCAAATTATCCATTGCAAGGTGATTTACGTGTGATTCTGTGTTATTTTTAATATCAAGCATTGACGAATAGTGAATAATTCATTAATTACTTATTGATTCATGAAAGTTTCATGGCCCGTGGAGATGTCACCAATATAGGCACAAGGGAGCCCCAAGTAACACATGGACATTCCTGCCTCAAAGACACATATTGTAGTAAAAAAGTTTTTAAAAATTATATTAAGAAGTAATTAAGAACTAAAGAGAGATTGTTTGGAATGGAAGAAAAACAAATTCATATGGAGAGACCAGCAAAGACCACTCAAAGGATGCCACCGTGCGGATCAGTCCTGAAGACTCTTGGGGGCGTCTTTGGGTGTGTCAGCGGGTCCTTGCAGGAGCTGAATGAATGTTGACATCATGACGATATGAAATGGCTGAGACAAAAACTGCTAGACAAGCCGCGAACACACAGTAGGGACTGAATCAATGTTGGTTTTCTTTTTCCTTTTTAGTTATCCAAATAAGAACTCTACAGAATTGTTTTGATTTTCTAAGCCATCTGGTGTTTTGTGCAAATAAACATTTCGGCTGAGTCAGTTGGAACAGGCGTGCTGGGCTTTTGACCCAGCTGCTGTGGTGATCTCCAGGACTAAGGAGAAGTAGAAGAACAATCTTGATTGAGTATCAGACAACAAAGGCCCTGATGCTGTCCCTGCCAAAAGCCTTTGTGAGGTGGTTATGGAGGGTGTCCACCAGAGCAATAGAGGAAATACAATAGGGGTAGCTGGAGATGTCTGGGAAATATGGAGAAAAAGAAGCAGAAAACTTTAAGGGTTTGGAAAAATGCAAATAAACAATGAGAAGCACATATCTAGTCTAAATAAGACTGGGGGACCTTGAAGCATCCGCATGACAAGTTTGTAGATCTCCTTTTTTATTTTGATAACTTCCTCAATTGGTAATATATTCACTTGAATCAAATATCAAAAAAGAAAGAATATGTAGTAATGAGCAGCGTTTATGCACCTATCACTCTGTACTTAGGATCTATCTGGCCTGTGTTATCTTTTAGAGTTTTGTTATACCATTGAAAAAAATTGCGTATATACACACCAAACAACATTCTAGCCTGTAGAGTCAAGGCAGTGAAAACAGAAGCTTCTGTCCCTGGCCATTCATTCCAGCAGGTAGATAGATGACAAACAGTAAGTAAACTATACTATATTAGGTGGTATGAGTATGGTCTTTTCCAGATGTGTAATCCCTGGAGCTGTAGACCGATGTTCTGATTTTCTTGCTATCCCTTACCTGCTCCCTTTGAAGCTAGATATAGCCGAGAGCTCTGCTTTGGGGAATGAAAGGACTAAGTTATGTGTGTCACATATAACAAAATTTAAGCACCACATTACTCTCAGACTGCACTGGAAATAGTGAAAGCACCTGTCACAATGAAGGGCACATCCTGGAGGGACCATGGTAAGCAGAACCCCTCTGGCGATATGTGTTAGTTACCATACTAGTTAATTATGTGTGCTAACTTGGCTGGCCTAAGAGACGCCCGGATAGCTGGTAAAACTTTATTTTGGGGTGTGTGTGGGATAGGCTAGCATTTCAATCAGTAGGTGGAGGAACAAATATCACCCGCCTATTTATTCTATTTCATGTCATTTGTCTGATTGTTTTAGATGAGAACATCTTCAGTAGAAAATTGGGGACAAAATACTTTTGGAATAAGATCAAGACAGAATGAGATAAAGGAATTAAAAATGGAACTAGACACAAAGTTTTCGGTTTCACTGTAGAAAAGAGAAGAAGAATCATTGAAGGGAGAATTAGAGTCACACCCTCTCTGTTGTCATTTTTTTAAATAGGGGAAATAACGAGTGTCTTTGCTAATGCTGGAGAGGAGAAAAGTGAGAATGGTACCCTTATTTCTGTGATGATTTGGCTTCAGGCAGGAGAATGGAAATTTTCATCGGTCAGAGCAGGAAGGAAGCCTGGGTCAGGACTGAGAGCTGAGATAGGTCCTTGTGGAAGAAACCCATGTGTAGAAGTTTCCCTTTGACACCCCTCTTGGAGGAGCAGGAGGCAAGATTATTAATTGAGGAAAAAATGCAGGGGGAGGTGTTGGGGTTGAGCACGGGAAAGGAAGTCTGACATATCTGGTGATATGGGTGGTTGGAAAATGATGTGTAGGGGAATGAATTAGCGCTGGGCGTCGTTATTGGTCCATTTGATTAGTGATCTCTTTGGAGAATTGGAAATACCGCCAGTAAAATGTTTTTCATTTTCATTTTTATTTAGCAACTTTCAACTAGAAAGTGTAGGTATGAGTCAAAAGTTAAAGTGATTTTTTTACCAACAGTAGCACACTTTGCACTCATCAGTATAAAGACATACTTGGTAAGAGTGGTGTGACATATTTGTTGTCTCCCAGGGATTATGAACTCCAGGAATATACAAGATTTCATTGGGATATGGGAAAAGTACTGAGTTTCTAGATATTTTCATTTTATTTAATCTTCTAAATCTTTATATTAATGTGTATTTGTACTATACTCGTGCTATATGAACACCACCATGCCTGTCCATAATTTTTAAATCAATAAATTTAGAGATCTGGGTTTTCTTGCTTAGAATTTTGCTTTTAGGCTGAAGGACCCAAGATACTTAAATGCCTCTAGTTTCAATAGAAATTAAAGGCTTTGGGAGATACAGCGATGGCCAAATTGTTCTTCCCTACTTACTTGCAGTATCCTCAGACATCTCATTTAAACTTTGTTAGTCACCATTAGCCACTTATTAGAATGAACAAGAATACCTCATGCACGTGATTGGGATAAAGCTTGGATTTAGTAATTTATGTTAAGCATCATGGAATTTAGTAAGGTATATTAAGCATCCATGGGTATTTGTAGATTCCTTCCAGTTTCTCCTTCACCTTAAAAATGAGTTAAAGTATGGAAAAAGACATTCTACTTTTTATTATTGCTATAGTATCTACTTTATTATGGAAACTCTTCAAAGTAAAATAATTAAATTAAAACAACTTTTAAAAATTCAGCCTGGTAAATATTCTAACCTAACAGTCCATAAATGAATAAATAAATAAATAGGAATAAACAAACGTCCACATGCACACACACATAAACACACATTACAACGGCTATTTTCCACTTAAAATATACTATGAACCTTTTCATTACTTTATATTTTGCTTTTCATGTCATTACAAATTTTCCAAAGCATTTCTCCTAATGGACGCTTCAATCTATCAAACAGATGGATGATAATGTTCTCAGTAATCCCACGAGGTCGTTCTTCCTTATGAGTTTCTATTTTAATCTAAACTGTATTAAGCAAATCCTTTGGCACATCCATAATTATTTCCTTAGGACAGATTCCACTAAGTGGAAATTGCAAGGTCAAAAAATGTGTCTTTAAGGTTTTTTACATATATTCTTAAATTGCCCTCCAGAAATATATTTCAATTCCCTGTTCACTCCCCTACATTGGAAATCACCAGCATCCCTGCTAATTGGTTGGTTATGCCTGGATTTTTCATATCCTCTCAATGTTTCTGCATATGACCTGCATTATTAAAGCCATAATAAATTTCTCTTTACTACTGAATACATAGAAAATCTCATTACTATTTAAATATGAGAGCTGTAATTATGGATTTTTACCTTAACAAATAGTTGTAGATACTTTCTATACAAGAAACTTCAGACTTCCAGAAAGAATAGCTCTACCAATTCATGTGTTTTTATAAACTATTAATAATCGACAGTTTTAAGGGCTGTTTGTCATCCAGAATTTAACAGAAGAAAGACAGTATTTCAAGGAATAATGATACTATAGTGCTCCTGTTGCTATTACTGCTACTCAGAAAAAAAAATTGTTATCTCTCTTTAACTATAAAAATTTTTTCAAGTTGAGAATTTTTTGCTTACATTTTTTTCTTTAAAAGATTTTACTTCTATGTCTAAATTACTTTTCCATATACTGTCATCGTTTTCTACTTATAGACATATGATTACTTTTAAGGTGCTCCTAAAGAATTAAGAAATAAATTTAATTTTATTAAATTCTATATTTATGTGTCAGTACATTAAGGAATCATAAATTCTTTAGCTATAAATCTTTTAAAACAAAACTACATTGCTGGGAATATACTGTCTTTGCCAGCTAGAACTACGTGTTCTCATTGTGTTCCTGTTTACCTTCCTCCAATTGGTTGGAATGACCACAAATGTCTCTTAGTTTATGATGTTGAATTTCCTTTTGCTTTCTCCTGGGTCTCATCTCGCCCGAACAATTCTTTCAGCTGCATATCATTGACCAAGCGAGACACTGTGGATAATGGAAAGAAGTCCGGCAAGGCTGGCTGGCTGCCTGCTCTGAGGGACCCATCCTGGACCCTCCTGCTTACTGCCGACAGATGTCCCCCACTCGCATTTATAAAACTATGCCCCAGTGAGACCCTACAAGAAAATCATGTAAAGCCTGTTTTGTCAGAAGGAACAAATATTTGACTTACAAAATAAACCCTCAAAACACATTCAAGAATTCCTAAATTCATGATATACCCCCAGACTTATTATAATTTCTTTCTTTTCTGAATCTTAGGCATCTTCCTTATAAACCAAAAAATCCCACTGGAGATTTTCCCAAGCTTTATGTTTTCTGTTCTTATTAGAAGTGGAGAAGTGAAAATGGTAATGTGTGATGTCTCTTTAGAGTCAGAAGCCTTATAAAAAAAAATAATGTGTTTTCTCCCTTCTTCCCCTTTCCTTAGTCAAAGCCAGAAGAGAAAATTGTCTTTAAGATTATGAAAGGATTATTATAATGGTGACTGAAATAAGTATGAAATAAGTGTCAAAGACTTTATTAACTCATTAATTAATAAGGTAACAGGTAAAATGTCACAATCGGTTTAATGAAGATTTCAAAGATCAGAAGAGTACATAGGCGATTAGGAACTCTAAATTGAGTCTACAAATTGATGTGCAATGGGTCTGTCTGAAAGGTGATGGTTGGTTTCATTCAGCCAGACATAATTGATTGCATCTCTATGAATAAGACTTATTTGCAAAATCATCAATTTTCAATAATGTAGAGCTGCAAAGTAGTTTAAAGGCAACAGAAGACAGAGATAACATGGATGAGTGTGTTCGATAGGCTACTTACTCATTCGTTTTGTCTTGAGGCCATTTCAGAGACTCCAATCTTTTCCATACTGAACTATACATCCCTAGAAAACCTAAAAAACACATAGAAGATTACTATGAAAACCCACTCTGAAAAACTTTGCACTACTAATCTTTCACAAAAAACAACAGATACTGTGTCTGAGCGTTAGCTGTGGAGTGATTACATTTGCTGGCCTGTTGAGATTTGGTGGGTACCCAAACTCATCTGAATGTTTATGCAAAAAGAAAAGAGCAAGAAGATACAAAATGATGCAAAATTTCTCTGTTCAAAAATGTGCATTTGTGATCATCTCAGTTATAACAAATGAGTCATTTATGTTGTACTTTTTTGGGAGAAGGGATTGCAGGGTAAGTCTTAACTAAGCAATCCTAGGAAACTATTTGGAGAAGAAAAAGGATAAAAAAGTGAAATATTGTTTACTAGGCACTAAACATCAGCTAAGCACTCAATCCATCATGCAATGTTTAAATATCAAAATAAATATTAATTATTTTCATTTCACAGGCTGAGAATTATTAAGCAAATTAAGCAAAGTAAATTAAGATTTATACTCAGATAGAATCTAATTCCAAAAAGCCATGTTCCTGACAAAGACTATGTAGAGAAATGGGGTTTGGGGTCTGATAAACCTCTTATTTGGTAAGGGTAAATTAATTGGGACATAAAATATTAGATTTATGTAAATATCTTTCAACTAATGGCTTCTTGGGCAGCACAATGGATACAGGAAGTGAAAGCAGAGAAACTCTGGAGAAGTAGCGATACAGAACTGCTCTACTTGTTCATCTTCCCATTTCTCTTTTACTCATCTCCCCAGAACCTGTAATGATCTTCTCCAAACAATTTCCATCACTTGAGCCATCCAGTTTCATTAAAGATACATCTCTGCATCAGAAACATATTTTCCAATTCTAAATCCAGTGCTTATCCGTGTTGCTTTAGTGAAAGTGACAATTGAGATCGAAAGGGTGTTTAGAGGTCAAATTCATTGCCATATACAAAACCATCAGATGTGATTTAAGGCGGATCTGCTTTCTTATAGCTCACTCAGATCACTGCTCTGGAGTTTGGGCCTAGTCATGTGCTGCTTTGCAAATCTTAAGGAACCTTCCAGTTACCTCCAGACACACTAGCAGTTGCAAGAGCATCAGTCAGGACGGACCAGGTCGGCAGCAAAACTATACAACCTCCACATCTCAGTAGATTACACCCACAAATTGAATTCCGCGTATGATTGATACTCAGAATTTTATGTTATATATTCATATTATTCAAGGTTCTTCAGAGAAACATATCTAATAAGACAGATCGATGTCAGACAGATAGATAAAAATTTATTATAGGAATTATCTTGCGTGATTATGGGGCCTGAGAAGTCCCACAATCTGCCATCTGCCAGGTAGAGAGCCAGGAGAACTGGTGTGTGATTGAGTCCTAGTCCAAAGATCTGAGAACCAAGGTGTAATCGCCCATTCTGATGCCACTGGCCCAAGCACAGGGGCCAGTAGTGGGGTACAGGGAAGACTGGTGGTGCATGTCTTGCTTTCAAAGGGAGAAAAGAACCCAGATCTCTGATGTCCAAGCCCAAGTGGAGCTGAATGCCCCAGCTCAAGGAGTGAGAGTGTGCAAATGCCCTTTCTCTTCACCTTCTTGCTCCATTTAGGCCCTCAAGAGATTAGCTGACACCTACCTACACTGAGGAGGGCGATTATCTGTGGTCTACTGATTCAAATGCTAACGTCTCCCAGAAACACTTTCACAGACACATCTAGAAATGTTTACCAGCTATCTGCATAATCCTTTCTCCGCTTCAAGTGACACACAAGATTCCTCATCACAATATCCGATGCACCATTAGAGGGACTCCCCTTGGCTCCCCTGTGATGCGTGTGATGTGCTTCTCATTACCACATGATTTGCACAACAGTGGGAAGAGTATGTGGCTCCTAAAAGTGTTGTTCCTGTGTGATGTGCATCATTTTAGTCATCTACTAGCCAAGGAGGAAGACAAGTACTTTCCCGCCATGTACCCAGGAGAACCAGAACATCTGTCAGGAGGAGCCCAGTGATCACCATACCAGAAAAAGACACTGCACAGTGTAATTTTGAATTTTCAGGGTATACAAGCACACACTTTTCTAAATTCAGTAGGCTTTTTATTCCATGATTCTTCTTTATACTTATATTAACTTTTCTCTAATGTTTATTTCTCTCAGTAGTTGCCACTGCACTACAGACTTGCTCATCTATGGCAGCCACCCCATCTCACTCTGTAGGAAGTCCCGCTGAGCGTCATTGGAGTTACCCTCCATGACTGACTGGGGGACCCCTGCCCGGGCCAGGAGCTTCCTGGTACTCTGACCCACCCACCAGTTGGGACCCATTTGATCGCTGGCACTAAGTACATCCAGCCTGACTTTGGATAACTTTTGGATTGTCTTTTAACCCAAAAGGCAGGTCACCCGGACCCTCAAAAGCCCTAACTTCCTCCACTACTGCTGGTCTAGTGTTTAGAACTCTGAATGTCATATAGCAACATATTTAGTTATGATTTCTAGCAGCCTTCACCTTTCAACTCTTAGAGCTGATAACGTAGGATACTGTCTTTTGCTAAATAGCAATTACAGTTTACTGAACTGAACTGTAAGAGGTAGGAAGTGTCTGTAGGATTTACAACTTTAACATGTTTTCCTTTCTCCTTCCATCCACTGCTTCGTTCTGTTCTCCTCTGTGATATGTAACAGAAAAATTCATGGAATGCATGAGTGAGCCACAGAGAGGAGAGAGATATGTGCTCCCTTACTATAGATTTGCTAGAAACTTTTCATTATATTTGCCAAAACACGTTGAAAGAATGAAGATTTAAAAATCATCATTCAAGGATTGGGATTAGCTCAGTGGTAAGAGCACTTGCCTAGCAAGCACAAAGTCCTGAGTTCGATCCCCAGCACCGCTCCCCCCTCCCCAAATCATCATTCATTCATTTCTGTATGTTTGCCTAATTATATTGAGCACAATTCAGGAGACCTTTATTTAAAAAGAATGGGGAACAAAATTGAATGACTGTTATGTGAAAACATATTACTTGTAATTCTTTTAAATTTTTCTCTTTAGATCAGATATTTTTGTCCCCATAGCCTGTGGTTGATGGCCATTTTGACACCCAAAACAGAAGAACTGCAGAGGAGGAGATACCCAAATGTCTTCACCTCTTAGACAAACTTGGAATTGTGGGGCTCGATTTGAGAGTTCACTGAAGGCCCACTCATGATACACTCATCCCCACAACAACAATTTGCCTTCTGCTTTATAGAGGAGTTTCCCTCTGCTGGAGTCTTCTGTATGAGAAGATAAATATTGGATGCAGTCTTGGATCTAATCTTAGTTCAATCACTTATACTTTATACAAAAATTGGACAATCATGGAAATTCCCCGGACCTCAGTTGTTACATCTGTTAAATGGAGGTATCACCCGCCTTGTTGAACTTAGTAGGCAATTTGCTGGCATTTAAGATAACAGTAGCCAGTATTTGGTGAACACTATGCTAAGGTTAGATTTCACAAACTCTTCAAAATAACACTATGAGGTAATTATGATAATTGGTCCCTTTTTAGAGAAGCAAGCTCTGATTATGTGGTTAAGTAATTCATACAGATTTGATGACTGACTGACTTAGTAAGAACAATAAATTATATTCTGTCTTCTGAATCCCAAATTCTTTTGACTATTAGGAACTTCGACTCAGATGAGCCAGTGAACCAGTTCAAAATGATAGTAATGGTTTCCCAAGTGTGAGAGATTGCTGCTCTCTCTATAGCAGAGAAAAAAGGACTTTAGCCACTAGTTGATAGGCCCAAGGGGCTGTATGAAGTTTAGCAGGATGGGGCTGTGTGAAGTTCAGTGGGATGCTGTAGGCTCTTACCTGAAATAGAGCCAATGAACTTCTGCCCTTGGAGATTCTAACTGTGAAGCTGGGATTTTTGTCGTGTGGGGCTGGTGGTTTGGACTGAGAACAGGTACACTGCACAGGTGCTGAACACCATGGGAGGCTGGGGCTGGTCTGGGAAGAGATTGAGCATGGAGGTGATAAGCATGTGTAAGTCCAGGTAAGAAAGAAAAACAGGATGAAGAAAGATATCGATGGCTGTATTTTGGTACAATTCCTTTTGACGGACAAATCACTTTTCTGAAGAGAATGAATTGCCTTTCACTCAGTATTGTAAACTATCTCCAATTTCTCCTTGTTTCTTATTTGAGCTATTTTAGAGTTACCCAAAACTTAACCTTATCTTTTCAAAACATCTTTGTATTCACCCCCAGATTCCCCTTTTAAACCTCTGATGTTCAGATGTTCTCCTTAGAAAGTCATTTTTGTTGATTAGAGAAACAAGTAAGAGATTTTGATTTTATTCCAAAATAGATTCAGCTTTGGGGTCAGACAGACCTGCATATGACTCCAAGTCTATTTCTGACCAGCTGGATATCCTTGAATGAATTATTTGTCTCAGCACAAGTTTCCTAAGGACAAAACACCAACTTTCTGGTAGGGCTGTCAGGAAGAACAGAAAGGCCTGTACGTCGCCTGTACAGTTCAGCCTTTGACTCCCAAGAGACCATCCATAACTGGTAGCCATTAATACTGGAGCTCATCTTTCCAGTTTGAAATGATTGCTCTGGGTTCTGCCCCTGCAGAAGCAAAATCCACCCCCCCGTATCCATTCACAACTAGATGCATGGAGACCAGTGAAATTTTGCTTCTTTGCCAATTTCCTTTGTTCAAAAACTTTTATCAGAATTCACTCCCTTTAGGATAAAATTCCCTCATTATCCTCTTTTCTTGAAAGTGCTGTCGCTCTTGCTGGCTCAAGGCCAGCCTGATTTCTGCACTGGAAGAGCTGCTTTTTCTTACAGATACAACAGCAGCCAAGCACTCCTCAGAGGCTGTCTTTACTGCAGGCAGTAGTAAACCTCTGCAGGGAATGTGTTAATTGGTCTTGATCCTTGTCCCCTTCTGCCTAGTAACTGAGCCAATGCCAGGTAGACAATGTCAGCAAACAGACAATTGTGAAAGGCATCCCGATGCAGGATAACTAGGAGCATTAGCCTTGGCTGGCTGCATTCTTACTCAATCTCATTGACGACCAAAGATCCCTGCACACAGGTTAATCTATGTATGCACATTACTTCACTGAATTTGTTTATCACCCATCTGGTTAAGAGATGGAAGATGATTTACTGCTTTCAAGAGGTTTATTTAAAAACCACTTCAAGGGTTGTAGAGTGCAGCTCTTTGGTACTACACCGTGGCCAGACCTCCTGGGCTGTGTGTCTGCTCCTCCCGTTTTGCAGATCTCCCCTCACTGAGCCCACATGCTGCAAATGTGATCCACAAATTTATACATAGGCTGTTTATCAGCTGCTGAGGACCAGGAGGGATGGCGATGTGCCACAGTACCTCCCCTGCCACCAACAGGCTATGTGGCCTGGAACAATTCACCTAAGTTTTATGAGCCTTTTTGGTGTCTCATCCCTAAAAAGTGAGACGGAGAGAGTATTTACTTTGTAGGCAGGTCAGGATTACAGGTTATGGACAGGTGTCAGCAGTGACTAGTGTGCAGTGAGTGTTGACAGGGTCGAGATGGTGATAATGATGGTGAGGTGGAGGTGGTGAGAGGCTTGGATTCCAGTGTAATAACGTGGGGAGGCTGACGAGACGTTTAGAGCATGTCGGGCCCGTCCAGCCCGTAGAAAGCAGTAACGACCTTTAGGCTCCGGTTTCTTCTTGTTCATAGCTGCCCCATACGCTGTGCACCTGTATATTTGTTAGCTCTCCCCGTTGAATTTGTACCTTTGACTTGGTCCTACAAATACATCTTGAAGCTTGAATCAGAGGCTTATCTTGTTCTATATTTTCAAACCATTAGGCCTTGTTACATGATGCTGTGGCCTTCCGAAGTCACACATATGGGCCTTGGTCAGAGCTGGAATATAGAAACCAGGTTTGAAAAGCCCACATGAAATCTCCGGAGCCTCTCCAGGGAGAGTTGCAGCCCGTGAAATCAGCTAAGAGAAGGATTTTGATTGAGCTTTCATTCTATGAAGCTGTCCCTTGATGTCCCAGCCTCACCTGTGTGTGCTGGTCCAGGATGGAGACATACTGAATCTCCTCAGATAAGAGTCCAGTCCTTTCTCTGGAAGCATTTGAATTACTACTATAAGGTAATAATCTTAGATTTTCACATCTCAAACTACAAACACATTGCTTTTAATTACTTTTGGGATCCAGCCAAAGCAATACTTGTGGGATCATTTTCAGAAGACCAGTGAGGAAGTCTGCACTACAGCAGCTACACCCACGGATTTCTATTTTTCTTAGTTGAAAACTCATCTCCCTATTTAATTTCAGATGATTATGAGTAGTTTTGTGGGTCCAGCAACATATTGCTGACCTCAGCCTTTCTTTCTTAAGCTTATTATTTGCTAATGATTTTCTTGGCCACAAAACTCATAAAATTCCCTTGAGTTAATTTTTGTTTTCTTTTTTTGAAACTCTTAGGACGTCTGTTCCATTTGTTCAGCATCTGCGCCGGACAACATCTGGAGTCTGAGGAAATTCCACTGCTCAGAGTATGACGCGTAAACGAAATTACTTTTTCATGCACTTCAGAAGAGGCTCAAGAGCATCTTTCTGACCAAACCAGCCCTTTTGTTCTCCTCCGGCAAGTGTTTCTCATTAAAAATGTCATCTCCCTAATAAATTGCCTTATTGCCCTTGCAGTTGGGCCTGTTGTTTTCATGGTTTTGTGCTTAAACTGATTCTCACAGGGAATAAAAAGCAAGAGAAAAATGGGACTTTTCCCCCATTCTGTCTGCATGAAATGCCTTTCGTTTGCCCTTTGTATTTGAGTGAGAATTTGTCTTTTATTGGAGCCTTTTGTTCTCCTGATAATCACTGATTGGGCAAACTGTCTGGAGACACATCCCCTCAGATGGCCTTTTCCTACCCTGCTACTAGGCGCTGGCAGCTTGCAGCTGGGGAGAGTAGTGCAGGCTGAAAGGTGACGTGTGGGGGATTATATCCTAATGGTTTGTGCTTTTCAAAAAAATTAATAAATAAACAATTCCAAGGTGGCCAGTGGTCTCTGCTAGAATTTTACATATATATCAGTTTTAGAGAAATCAAAGAATCAAGAGATTAGTTGAAGATGAGCACGAGGACAGGAGATTTGCATGTCTGGGCATGTGATCATGGGTTCCCTTTGAAGCTTTACTGAGATAGAAGCCCCCCACCCCCCCAAGAAAAACATTTGATCCAGGCTATATTCCAAGAGTTGAAGTGTGAAAAAATGTTCGTAGTTTTGTATTGTCAGAACTAACCTCAA
The DNA here is from genome assembly GCA_004026905.1 of Hystrix cristata. NCBI lineage: Eukaryota > Metazoa > Chordata > Mammalia > Rodentia > Hystricidae > Hystrix > Hystrix cristata. Next base: position 14,317 of record PVJO010007158.1, on the reverse strand, counting down.
CTGTGAAGCGTTCTTCTTTCTGTCAGGGCCTTTATTCTCTGACTCTCCTGTCACTCAGCTCGGTAACTAATGTTTATCCACCAGGCCAGCTGAAACTTTAGACTCCAAATTCATTTTCCCCAATTGTTTTCTTTTTCTCTTTCTTTTCTTTCTTTTTCTTTTTTTGGTCAAACCCAGGAACTTTGCACCTCCAGTCCTTTTTTTGGTCAAACCCAGGAACTTTGAGCTACACCTCCAGTCCTTTTTTAGCTCTTTATTTTAAGACAGTGTCTAAGTAGCTGAGTTGGGCAGGTTGGGTTCAAACTTGTGCTCTTCCTGCCTCAGCCTCTTAGAGTCCAGAGCCCACGTGTGCCCTCATGCCTGGCTTCAACCTATTTTCTACACACAATATATAAAGAAAAATAAGAACCACCTAACGTGAAGAAAGAAGGGACATTCCTGGCACGTAAATTGCTTTGCCCTGAAGTCTTCTGGAGTCTCTGACTCTTTCAGAATCTAGAAAAGAAAAGACCCAGGAGACTGGGGGATAGAATGGGGAGGCTTTTGCAAGCCAGAGCTTGGGCTGATTTCGCATGGAAGTTTCCAGAATTTTCTTCACCAACCATAACCACAGGCCACACTCATGTCTGCCTGCGGGGATCCTTCTGCAGGAAAGTAGCAGGTCCCTGAGGCCAATACTGCTGGTCACTGTGGGCAGCCAGTTGCGTCTTGTGACAGTCCCCCTCTGCCACATCAGTTGTCTCTGAGGTACTATATGAGCCTCGGGGCACCACGTGGCTCAGTGCAGCCACTGCCTGCTGTAGGAACAAATGCTGACACAAGCCTCTGCTGGCTCCCTCGAAGTTCTGTCTCTGCCCGAAGGTCTCAGGGTCTGCATGTGGGACAACTTTTTAAACACTTGCACATATTGAGACCATTGCATGTCTAAATTACCAAGACAGCCAAGGCAGAAAGCTCCACCCTAGCTTGAAAATTAAGGGAGGCATTATGTGGAATTGCTGATTAAGATAGAGTGTGATGTGTAAATCAGTTTCCATGGAAGACAAGCTGCGGGAAGCTTTTCATATCAGAAACTAGGCTGTGGAAAAGCACAGAGGTATGAGACACGCCTTTATGTGTCCCTTCTTTTTCCTTTGTGCTTTGTTCTAGCAAATACTTAGCAACACTGGTAAGCAGGTACCCCACCAGGGGCTGGGATAGCATAATGAGCATGCCAAAGGGTCTGCCCAATGTTCTCGCCAATAGGGCATATGGCTGAAAAGTGGCATTTGGCGATTACTTCCTAGTAGTTTGTGTGATAATACAGAAAGGTGATAATACACACGTGCTAAAAAAAAAAAAAAGTAGTTACTTTTTTAGAGTCAATGGTTTGCACGAGAGCAGATTTAATACAGGACATTTACACATTACAACATTCACACACACAAGCCAAATGCAGGAAGAGTGCAGAACATCTGTCTATGAGCTGGAGACCCGAAAGATCCAATCAGGGGCTGGGAGCCCACTGCAATGTCCCATGTACTTCCGTGTCTGCACTCAAAGTCTGAAGAAATCTATACTGGAACCAGGATACAATACTCACAGATGAAGCCCAGAACTCCTCTGTCTTGAATAGCAGCCACCCCAATGACAGAGAGGTCCCAAGCTCCTTCTGCAATGAGAACAGGTGAGTTCCTTTCTGGAGAACCAGCTGCAATAGAGTTTCTCTTGGGAAAGAGCCAGCTGCTATCTTCTGCTCCTGTCCTTTGTGCTGTGTTGAGAATAGTCTTCAGGTGGATCTTCTGTGCCCAGAACCACACCAACTCAGTCCAGCTGGGTGTTCCTGCTCAAGCTGACCACAATAATAAGTCCACGATACACAGTTAAGGGGATAAGAGTGATAGGAAAAGGAGACCCGAATATGGCGGCCTCTAATGACCTAAGGAATAGAGATCTCTGGTGAGGTATGAATTTGAACAGATACAATGAGATGTGTTCCAAGGACCTTAAATTTTTGGTCCTTGTTGAAGTAGGAGGTGGCAGGAAGAGTATACAGCTTGAAGTTCCCAGAGCTGCTTAACGAGGGGAATATGGAAAGGAATATTGATAGTGCACAGTCTTCTGTAGGTAGCAGGGGCGAAAATAGCTGAGCAGACACTGAGAGATTCCACGCTGAGTTAGAGTGGGGTAGAGAGGTAGCAAGAGTTCCTAGAACATCACCCAGGAATCAGTGTGAATATTGATCTACAGTGAGGGGAATCTGGATTCACAGATGTTGTTTACACGTTACTGTTGTCCTTATTGTTACAATTATTACCAGAAGCAGCAGCGTTTATTGCATTGCTCTAATGTACAAGTGGCTGTTTTAAGCACGTTCCTAGTATTAACTCTTGTAGTTCCTCGATAGCACTAGAGGAGTACTCAAGTAACTTGCCCAAGTGGGTTCTAGCCAGTACCCGGCTGAGCAGGCACTCTGCCCCCACATGTCAATTGTGTCTTGTTAGAAGATTCTCCGTAATGTGGCAGAATGACTGCTCAGAATTTCTGGATAGCTCCTTAGTATATCCACATTTAGTATAAATTCCTCTCCCTGCTTTTGAAGAACAAGGAGAAGGAAGAGAAAGAAGAGGAGTAGAGGAGGAGAAAAAGGAGGAGGAGGAAGAGAAATTCTATGTAGCATACTTCAAATAACTCTCTTCATGCTGCTCTCTCTTTGTTTTCCTTCTAGAGCCCTGTGTCCAATCAGCTGGGAACAGAGCCGGGTTCCTGGTAGGTACTTGGTCATTTACAGATTGGAAGTGGCTATAGGTTTTACTGTTGTTGTGAATTTGGGCCACTGTGCTTAGTAAACTTGGATAAATCATTCAATCTGTCCTTCAGTTCCTTTGCCAGTCCTGGGCTGAGCTCTAAACCATCAACCTGTGGAGAGGCCCAAACTATCTCAAATAACCAACATTTATTGCGCTAGTTCTGGTGCTTCAGATTTTTCTAAGGCCTCTGGAGGCTGTTTCTTTCTTGATCTACCTACAAGCAAGGCACAAGGTACAGTTGGGAAAACTGAGGCACAGAGCACTTAAATCACTTCTCCAAAGTCATCTTTGCCATATTAGAAAGCCAGCCTGAAATAAACCCAGGAGGGTTGACACCATCCTATTAATCATAGTGATAGACTGACTGAGTCAGATGACTTGTAGACAGCCCCGGGCACATCGCAGCCCCTCCACAAGTGCACATGGCTGCATTCCAAAAAATCTTTATTTACAAAAAGAGGAGGTGGTCAAACTTAACCAGAAGCTGACTCCTGGCTTCTGGACTGCAATAAAATATAGACAATAATTATGAACCGATGAGTTTTCAAGTTCTTACCTTTGACTGTAAACTTGTACCATCTTGTTTTTAATAATACCTCCATTTAACAGTTGGATCGTATAGTTTCTGAAAACTTAGCAGTCAGCACTCATGGATCTGTACAAATCCACTTTCTGTGTTCTAGATCCAGGTGGGCCCCTGCTCAGCTGTGTATGTGGGGCAGATAATCTCAGTGTGCTCGTCGGGAAGCATAAGCAGCATGTCTCTAGCTGCACTCTGAATGGATTGGAAATACTATGTAAAAAGAGCCCAGCAACAAGGGTTTGAGAAAGCGGGGTACCGCGAGGAGGCAGGTGTTGTGTTAGTGATTCATCTCTCTTTTCCATGTGGCCTTTGGGACAGTCGCTAAAGGGAAAAGGTGGAAGGAAGGAAAAGAGCTGAGGAAGGATAACCGGCTCATTCTGAGGGGCTCCCATACGCCAAACACTACAGACTGTTATAATTCTTCATTTGCTCAATCCCCACAGCAAGTCTTTAAGCATATTGTGTTCCCTATTTGCATCTATGAACCACAGTGTTCAAAGAAGGGAAAAATGTTCACGGTCACTCTGTTGACGGGGTGAAAGCCAAGTTCAGTCCATGTCTGTCCAAATCAGAAACGCCTGCCTTATTGTGGGGTTAATCGGGGTTCGTGGGTGAATCAGTGATGTGAGTCCTTGGGCTTCAAAATCAAGTTGGAGAGCCATTTTGTTGAGTAGTTCAATCAATTGGTGTTGCTCATACGGTGCCTTGGCACTGATAGTAGATACAGGCAGAGCTTGTTCAGGAGGGGCAGGCTGTATCTGCCCAGAACTGAGACAATGCTGGGGATGTTCTGATGAATAACGTAAGCCTTCCTTCAAAGGGTTCAAACCCAGGCCAGGGAGACTAGTCTAAAAACAAGGAGAGTGAAGTGTTTGCTAGAAAGCAGGGGCTACAGGTACCATCGAGCAAAGTGTAACGAATGATGGAGCCTGTCAAGACATGTTCCTTGGAGAACTGGCCCTCCCCAGAAAACTCTTGTTTCCAGCCTCTCCCACTCCCCAGGGACCTGCACACGTTGATGATGATCGCTTTCCACCTGCTCTCCTCCCCCCAGCACTACTGTCCCTGCTCAGCCTCTCCACTCTCGAGGGCACACCCCTAGGACCAAGTCCTAGAGACTTGGTCCTGCACCTCTCTTCCGTGCTTCCATAGGACTCGGGCCTTGTGTGTCCTTGTTGCAGACACCTTATAACATCCTGCAATGATCTCTCCATGCTGGTGTCTCTCATTTCATGGGGAAGGCAAGGCGTGTGTACAGGTAGCACTGAGGGTGTTGTCTCTTACGCGTCCATGCTCAACACGTGAGCAGGAAACAAGAAAGACCTGAACTGAATACCTAGGAATGCCAGGAATACAACGCCGGAAAAGATAAGGAAAGGGCAAGGATGACATATATAGTAACGAAAGCTTCAGGAAAGATGTTACTTTATCACAGAACTCTAAAGACACTTAGCAAATGTCTCTTTCTTTGTCCTGCCCTTACATCTCTTTCAAAAAGAAAAACACACTTTTCACTTAGAATACTCCCCACGCCCCAGGACCCAATTTTTAGCTTTGTAGCCAGTCACAGGTGTAAGCCTGAGAATCATCTAACATCCTTCAGGAAGAGTCTAGCAGCTGTGTACAGCTTTGTCCCCCAGCTATTCCTTCCCCACCAAGCCAGCCATTCAAAGCAATCCTATGAACCAATTATATAAGTACATGGTGATTCCATGCCAAAAACTATTCATTTATCTTCAATCTGTTTAAAAACGTAGATACTATTTTCTCTCTGGGACCCTTGGCTTCTGCCCCAGGTTCCTGATCATTTATTTATATCTACTGCTCGAGGTGTGTTTATGGAGGATGATTCCGATGAAGTCCATCTTCTCCCTGTGCGCGATAGATGGCTGAGTCACCTTTCTCTTAGGGTCCTTTGGAGGGGGCCCTCCATCAACTCCAAAGTGAGTATTTCCATGTCAATCTTCTTTCTCACAACAAAGTGATCCCTACATAAGCAACTTCTTCCCCTTAAGGCTGTTATGCAATTGTTTCTAATTTCTTTGCTCTGGCCCTTGGAGGGCAGAAAGGAATAATAACAATTTGCAAATGAATCAGAATTTTAAACAAAGCACAGCAGAGATGGCCTGATCCTTCCCCACAGCTATAAGACTTGGGTGCGGAACAGCTACCCAGAGGATGGGAGCATCGAGAAGCCTCCTTACTCAGAGGCAGGGAACCCAACTATCACGGGAGGAAACAGGCACTACACTCGACCAGATGTGGGTTAAAATTTCAGCCCTTGCTTACAAGTCACACTCACTCGGGCACACTATTTAACTGTACCAGGACTTAGTTACTGTCTCAACTGAGAAAAGGGGTAACGACGTCAGAATCGTAGAATTGTTCAGGATTGAGCAAAATGGAAAGATTTTAGCATGGAATTTGGCAGACACTTGGCATCTGGTCAACAATAATTTCTTTACCCTAAAACTCTGTTTAAGACTTTGCTTCCCAGCCCTGGATTACTGAGGACAGTTTCTAAAGATAACACTTGTCTGTGGCTCTCATCCAAGAGAACTCTCACGACTGTGATTTGCAGAGTGCCGGGTGCAGCAGTTCCCGTATATGATAGAAATGCCAAGGTTTATTATGCCCTGTTCCATATTGTCATGGCATACTTTCTATTTCCATTTGCTCTGTAAGAACTTTCTTACTCTGTAAACTCTGACCTCCCCCGGATGCCTCTTTTATTCTTTCAGCTGCTTTCCTGAGCTCATCTGGCCACATATTACAACCCTTCACTCCCAGCCCCAAAGTCTAAATGAAGTGAAGGTGCAAAAGAAACCTTATTTCATCAGCTCTGTGATTTGCAAGCCCCTGGTTTCAATAGTATGTAGTTATGGGATCATAATGACACTTTTCCTATGAGAAAACCTAATATAATTTCTGTGGAAGTTTTTTCCCCCTCAACCTCTACCTTTGTGTAATTGGTCATTCCACGTCTTTCAGTGTGTTCAGATTTTAGCCGTGTCTACAAGACTTCATAATCAAGATCGTCGTACCAGACTCTTGTCTTCTGAAAACACTGTTTTTCTACTTAATTTGTGCATATTTTATTAAAATAAGAAACTCAGTTGACATTTTCAACAACCGTATTCTTATTTATTTACGTGTTTTGCAGACAAGGGATTGATAAGGAGGAAAGGGAGGGAAGCAGGAAAGCAAGCAAAGAAGGTGTACTTGAAACACAAATGGTGCTCCACTTACATCCCAATAAACTCAGTGTAAACTGAAAATATACTAAATCAAAAATGCACCCAACCTGCTGAGTTTTTGTGCGCTAGCTCAACAACCCATTTTACAGTGCAGTCCTTGTTATTTTCCTTTTTGATCGTGTGACTGGCTCTGTTGCAACTGGCTCTGCCATCCAACACCAACGAGAGAAAATCCAGCTGTTCATCTCTAGCCTGGCAAAAAGGATCAAAATTCAAAATATGGTTTCTACTAAAAGCATATAATTTTTGCACCTCTGTAAAGTTAAAAAACCATAAGACCATCGGCAGTCATAGATCATTAAGGCCAGAGGAAAGCAGGAGCTGTCACTCACACTTGATCTTCCTTCTCTGCCCATGAAGGGACACGCGCATCTTCATGAGGCATGTCAAGGTCAGTGTTAGACTTCTGTCTGGCTCGGGAACCAAAATGTAGGTGAGTGAACCGTTATTTAATTGGTCCAGGTGGAACTCAGTTTTCTGATGTGTTTATCTGACTTCATCTAAGGGAATCAGGATCTGCTGTTGTGTAAGAATAATGAGGCTCAGTGCAGGTATTTTAAGCAGGTGACAGACTGGGAGCTTTCCCAAGCTAAGCTGAAAGGAACCAGAAAGGGCAACAAACAGACCTTGAGAGCATCCAGCCATCCTGCGAGTCTGGGCACTCCCAGTGGCTTTGCAACAAGAAGGTTTTACTTAGTTTAATTTTCACCGCAGTCCTCCGAAATAAACATCATCACTTACAGGAGGGGAAAAGGAGGCTCAGAAAGCCTAAGTGATTTTCTCAGGGTCACAGAACAAGTCATTGGCAGAGCAGGGCTGCAGACCTGGTCTCTCTGCTTGGACTTCACAGCGCTGGGCACGAAACGCTCTGCCTTCCGCTCACATTACAGCTCTTGGCAGCCCCTGGCCAGATCCCTGGACACCTCTCACTCAGTCCTTCAAATTCCATTTGATTTTTTTTTTTTTTAAACAAGAAGTCATTTGGGTTTTGACTGAATTTCCAAGTACCTCAATAATCCCTAAAAGTAGTTTTTATAAGTCCATGGAGAAGTTGTAAGATCTGATGACCTTATAGTAGATGAAGCTTGCTGTGAATGGCAACAAGAGGGCTATTTTCAAGGACTTGCTCTTGTGCTCCTCTCTCTCTCCCCACACAAACACACAGACACACAGACACATACACACTCGTGTACTCAATCTCACATGCATGTGTGGCATACTTGCCCTAAATACAGTGAACAATATTTTACATTATTTAATTTATAATTTCTTTCATGAGATGAGAAAGAGGGAGGGGAGGAGGAGAGACTGACAATCTCTGCTGGTGATTAGCATAACTACAAATGCATGTGAGGCAAAGGGATGGCTAATTTTTCTGGTCTCCAGTTCAACTTAAACCATAATTTCTAAGATAGATCTCTCCTCTCAATGTTAATGGGAACCAGATGCTTCTTGTTAATAATAATGTTTTCCGGGGATGGGGGATCTAAATTTTGTTTTTCAAAAAACATTGATGTTGTCTAGCTAGAGACAATATACATTTCCAAAATAAATTTATTTTGAAAATCCAGCATTATTCATATAAGACATTATTTACCTTTTACCTCCCTGCATGAAGGTAATATAGGATAAGAAAGCTATCTATTATTTTTAAAAAATAAAAGTGTGCTTTGGTGAGCTTTATTCTTTGTGTATTGATAAGACCAATGCTAATGTTAACATTATAAACTGTTTTCCTAGTTTAAATGCCACTGTTTCAATTTAAGTTGCAATGCTAACAGATAAGCATGTACATATGATGCTACTATGAAAATCATTTAATTTTTAATTATGCTTATTTATAGGTAAATCATATGAAATAAGGTCTATTCTGAAATAGATAATTCTTTTGCAAATTTGAGCTCAAGATAACAAGATTTTGTCTGCTTCTCTCTCTGTGGCTGTATGTAGCTTTTCGATTTTGTTCAAACTCATGTCTGCTATGCCCACGTGTTTGTCAGAACCATACATTCTTGATTAAGACCTATAATGAGATTTAGAGATAAGGCAGTCAGGCTAACAGCCCAATTACTCCAGAGTCTTAGTAATCCATTACATGCCCCAAGGTGCTTCATCTGAAGTAGGTGAAAGCCACACTGTGTCCTTAAACAAGCCCCTTGACAGTGCTGTGCCTGTCTCCTCATCTCTAACACTGGAGAGCAATGATTACCCAATTCTTTACAGGGGAAGTGAGAAAATCTAATAAGACATTTATGCATCAGGGTGCAGTGACTATGATTATTATTTCTTGCTTGTAGTGCATTTGTTCTTTGTGTCACATCTGATCATTGTAAAATTCCAGCAGTCGGCCTGAAAGAGGGGCACGCAGCAGGATGTTATACTCTGCACACCACTAGAGGGAGCCAGAGGTAACTGAGCAACCTCCATTTCCCAAATTTACCTTCATCATGCATTAATGATAGTAGGTTGGTATTGATACCTTATCTATACTAAATGCATTAGGTGAATTTGTCACTTGGTTCTGAAGATGTGTACAATACAATCACGGGTCTCAAGAAACGTATAATCTAATTGAAGAAACAAATAACATACATTAAAAAACCATTAAATGATCATGTAAGACAATGATACATAGCAAAGCAATCACAAACTGAATGCTTTAGGGGAGGCTCAGGCCATTGGTGCTACAGAATGTCTGAAGGAGAATAATTTGCCCCTTCAGGATGGTATCATCTGGGACTGTTGCATGCACTGGATGGGAATCTTCGAGACCAGGTAGGGCTCAGGGCACTGGAGCCAGTGTGTCAGACGAATGTACCAGGAGAGATGGATCCAGGAGAGATGCGGGTGATGTGTCTGCCTCTTCATAGAGGGCTTGTGTGTACCACTTCACTCTTTCTCCCTCAGCCATGACTCCAACTCAGCTATGGCCAATAGCAAATGTAAAAAGTTCCCAACTGCTTACTGGATTAAACTAGATGCCACAGACCGGCATTGAATGCTTTGGTCCTTTTTTCTGGAAGCAAAGATAGAAAGCGGTTAACAACCAAAGGAGCAAGAAGCCACACATGGGCTAGCTCTTGGGGACACTGAGGAACCACTGAAAGTTTGAGCAGTTAAATGACATACCTTTAAATCAGAATTAAAATAATAACATAGACATCAGGTCTGTTGACCCAACACTGAAGATTCTTATTCAATTCACTACCTTGAAAACTGGATCAGTCCAACTCTGCTGATTGGTAGGACTTGATATTACTAACAATATATTTGTTATTCGGCTTCTTCAAAATCTTAGTGAAAACAAGAGAAGTAGAGAAAAACCCCAAACCAACAAACAGGTGACAAATCTTTTAACTATCTTATCCTTACACTCTTCATTTTTCTTTTGGGGGTGAGTGCTGGTTGAGCAGCTTAATCAATAGAGGAAATTATTTATCTTTTCAGACTCACTCAATTTAGGGCAAGCTCCTGCCAGGTTCCTGCCAAATATGAGAGGCAAGCTCCTGCCAGGCTCTGAGAAGTGAGAGGTTGAAGAAAAGTTAATAAATAAAATTTAAAAGGAAGGTTTTTGTTTCTTGCCAGAAAAACCAAAATTACTGAAAGATATGTATGCTAGCTACCTTGTGTGTGGGGGGTGACTTCTGAACAGTTTTCTCGATTGCTGTAGACCGTGATGAGGCAGAGCATTATAATAGCTGTGGTCTTTGAAAAGCAGACAATGGAAATAAAAATTCTCCATCGTAGGATTAACCAGTCTTGTGGGAAACCCACCATCACTTACTAGATTCTGAGATTTCTAAAAGTGCATGTTACATCACATAATTTCGAATAGCTAATGTGATGTTAGATTTCTTGCCTGTGAAGGAAAGTCATTTTTCAAAGTATTAAAGCAAGTTTTAATACGAAGTAGCCTGCTGAGCTCCCCGTCTACACCTTCCCAGCTTCATGGCACCAAACAGGTGTGTTAGCGCGACTGCTCTAGCTAAGGCTATGGGTAATGGCAGAGTCAAGGGACAGCAGTTTCTGCTTTCAGGCTGTGAAACTGGTTCGTCATAGGTGTGACACAGGAGAAAATAACTGTGGATATCTGCTGTGGTTCAAAGGTGGTTTGTCCCCACCAAAATTTATATTGAGGCGTAATTCCCCAGTGGGACGAATGGTATTTAGGTGGTGGAGCCTTTAGAGATGCGATGAGGTCTCTCAGATGGATTAGTGCTGTCTTGCAGGAATTCCAGATTTTCTGAAGCTAGGTTAGTACCGAAGAGAATAGGTTCTTATGAGCACACTTGATACCTCCCCTGAATCTCTCTTTGCACAAACCCATTGCCTCTTCTACTTTTCCATCATGTTGTAACTTTCCCAGGAAATCCTCACTGGATGTTGGCATCACGCTCTATGGGCTTTTCAGCCACCAGAACTGCTAGCTTAATAAACTTTATTCTTTATAAAGTGTCCAGCCTTGGGGGACTTATTATAGCAGCACAAAACAGACCCAGATACTGTCTAAAGGCTAAGTAGAAAGTAGAAATTTGCTAGCTGAAGGCTTCTTGGCTATTCTAAATTAAAATATGAAATAAATATTGATGGGAGAGTAGATAGTGAAGATGTGGAACTGGGAGGTGAGCAAGAGAAGAGTCCTGAACAAGGAACAATGAGAGCAGATCTTTTTAGAGTAGAAATAGTACATAGCATGCATAGAGCACAGTAGCACTCCAATTCAGCAAGACTGGATAATGTGCCCAGAGGAAAAGAGGGAAAGAATATGACAACGTCACTGGAGAACTGAGGCGGATAATGGTATCCAGACATTCAGGGCCTGGTCCGATTTAGATTTATTCCAGTAAGTACTCGGGAGTCATTAATAGCACATGATATGAGGAGTAACTGAGTTGGAATCATAACTTAGAAAGAGTAATTAGAATGAGAAATGGAAACACCCGGGTATCAAGGCGACCCGCAGTTGTCTAGCGTTCCGAGAAGGATGCAAAGCCCAGATTGTATTTATGGAAATAGAAATCGGAGATACTAGAGAGTGTTGCAAAGCTTTTGTTATGTGACGGACAGTTCAGATATGTTGAGTCTGGAAAAAGATGTAGTAGTAGTCTTCACAAAAATAGGAAAGTCAAGGAGGGGTTGGAAATTGGACTCTGGAGGAGCAGGATTGCATAATTGTATAGTTTAAGGTGGATAGATTCTTCACTAGGAGAGAAATATAGCCCTGAAACCAAAGAGGAAATTCAGTCAAGGCTTTCCTGTTTGGGTTAATCAGAATGCATTGGCTATTAATGCTGAATCTGTGACATAAAATTATATAAAATATTATTTTCAATTTTTGCTAAGATGGTTTTGTTCTGCAAATATATTATGAGCTACCTGTCTGATGCCCTTTAAGGCAACTATTATTTAGTAGTAATTCATATCGTGTCATTAAGGATTTCAGGTCATGATGACATGCATAATTTTGATTTCTGTTCGAGATTTCTGTTCGAGTGGTCTAAATAATGGCACAGTACTAAATACTACTGATCAAGCTGAGTGGTAATTGACTGGTAACAAAAATGATGTCTTTAAAATCCCTCCAATCGTTAGTCCCAGTGATAACATTCAAATATTGGGAATGCCTAATCTGACTCTTTTACTACTGCTGGAAGTATACATTGGTACAGCTCTCTGGATATGCATTAAAGGCTTTTAAAAGTATCTATATTTATTACATTGAAACTACACTTCTAAGAATGTACCCCAGATGGAAATTACTCACATTGTTGTACAGCTCTGTCAATGTGTTAAAATCTACTGAATCTTACCCTTTAAATTTGTGAATTGTGTGATAGGTGAATTTTAGCTCAATAAAGCTGTTATTTTAAATTTTAAAAATACCTGTATGTATAGGGGCTGGAGATTTAGCTCAAGCTGTAGAGCGCTTGCCTAGTAAGCACAAGGCCCTGAGTTCGATCCCCAGCACACCCCCAAAAAATAAATAAATAAATAAGTAAAATAAATAAATAAAAATACCTATATGGATAAAAGTATTAAGAAGCACTAATATGTTCATGTCAGCAATGTTCATAATAAGAAAAAATTGGGCAATCACATAAAATGTCCGTTTATTGCAGGTAAGTTATGAAATATTAATGTATGTGGCTCCCTCATAAATCATTAACTATCATAAAGTACACATAGATTTATTGACAAGCAAATCTTATTTATTTGTAGCAATGAAAAAGCAACTTATAAAATGATATGCATAATATAATCACTTATATATTGTATTGGAACAGATAACATATTGAGTATTTTTAAATATGTTGTATATACCTAGATACAGACATGTATGTTCATGGAAGAAAAATATTTGCAAAGGCATCTGGAACAATTAGCTTCAGAATGTGGAATTGGGAGAATTTTTCCCATTATTCACATTTTTTACAATGAACTTGTATTAACAATTTAAAAAAACCCATGGTTTGTAAATGTTTAAGTTAACCTAAGTTGTTGTGTAGAATAAAAGATGGGCTCATAAAGGTGAGAAGAGCATCTCAAAATTCTTTTAGAGTAGATGAGACAGGAGGCCAGGTCCCAAATGCCGCAGCAAGAGAACATAGCAGACTGTAGTAATGGGTTACCAAGTGAGGCTCGAGTGAGGCAAGTAGAGACATTGTAAGAATGGTTAGGAGGAGATGTTAAAGATCACTTCTAAGATCATATCCAGAGCCCGACTTCGCTCAGAGTCCTTTCTTTTGGAAACTTCCTCTTTAACTTCCCAGATAACCAAACCACCTCTCTTAACATGACCACGTTTTTAATCACAGCTGACAAAATATTTCATCTATGAAAAGAATAATAACTTATGGAAGTAGATACTAAGCAATTTAGTACAGCATAGCAATAGTGGGAAAATATCCCAAGTAAAATAAGACTATTTCTAGTCTTATGTTTGCAACCTATAGCAAAGGCATAGATGGAGTTTTTCTAAGTGAACAGTTCTCTATTCTTTAAAGGAAATGTCCTCAGCAGGAAAGTGTTCAGAACAGCAAGATTTTGATGATGGAGACTGACCCCAGGTCACCCTAAAAATGTACTCTCTGTCTTAAGGGGGAAGAAAAATCCTGGTCAGTACTAGCATTTTCTGTTTGCTATCAACTTTGCGGGGGGGTCTTCATGTCATCATCAGTATTATTAAAAACATATGTCAGAAAAGTACAACTAATATACATCACCAGCTAGTGTTCTTTAACAGGAAAGGGCTGGATTTGAACTGTTCCAATGTTTCTGTTAATTGTCAAAAAATACATCTGGTTAATCTTCTTCACCTATTCCCTCCTGTTTTTATTCCTTCCTACTCCAAAGGGAAATCGAATGATTATTTGGACAATATGTACAGAGAGCATACAGTGCAGGGCAAGGAGAATTAATAAGACAGGGATGTTGGAAGTGGAGAACGTTACTCATGTCTTCTCCGGTGAAGTGGTTGAGAGTTGGCCGGGAACTGGAATGGTCCTTGGAGGGGAAACACATACAGAAGACAAAGCCAGGCAAATGTTTACTCTTCCTTACACTACTGAGTTACTGACATACTCTCCCAAACTTTAATGTCACATCTTGCTGAGCATCAGTTAAGATGGTCCAGGGAGTAAGAGGGAAAAAAAAAGCTTAAACTAACTTAATATGAAAGGGAATTATGC